>VDFB02051133.1:0-33263 GCA_007258455.2 Sequoia sempervirens
AAACATATCAGTTTAACATTTCTTCCTTATTACAGCAGACCCCCCTTGAGGCGGCATCCACGTCATGAGCAGACGACTAGGCATACATTAATATCAGCAGAGGGCAGAACAACTAAAGGGGGATAGATATTGATTTAGAAAATGATACTCCACTTCAGATTTATGTAGCTTTAAAAAAGAAACAAAAAAAGAAGTGATTGTAATCATATCATGACAACCATATTTTTGATAATATGTAAAAATTGAAAGAATGAATATTATATGTTAATGAATGAATGTGAATATGTTAATTAATGAATGTTATATGTTAATGAATGAATGTTGTATGTTATTAATGGATGAATGAATGACTAATGTTATATGATTGGGTATGGGGAATTGAGAGTGATGTGAGGGGCGAGGGAGGTCCAAATGAGATTCCACTGTCACGTGGTTGGCCCTGTTAAGTAGAGAATATTAAACTATTCTCGAAACAAAGAGAAGCTCAATAAGGTAATGCACTTTTCAATATAAGAAATGCATCGTTTGAAGCATCAAACCAATATGCAAAGATGAAAGAAAGTGCTAAATTTTTCACTATGGTGGAAAAAAATGATTCTTTATACCTGAATCTAATCTACATACATAATTTGAAGTTGTTTCCATTCCAATGTTCTCGAGTTTAGTTTGTTTGTATGGCTTTGTATGAATACCACATTGTGTTGTGTGTGGATTTGGTTTCAAAGCTCTGTTTCTTCTATTTTTAGTGGTGACATAACTCTAAAATTTGACTTTTGTGCATAACAGGTTAGTGGAAAACTTGACAGCTCTGAAGGGTTTAGAGGCTCAATTGAGATTTATACATGGATATTTGGATCTTGTTGTTGATGGGAGGCTTTGACTTAACCATGAGATTTTGTACCACCTACAAGTATGCAAAAGTTTCTCTACTTACATTCATTCTTGATCATAAATGTTGTAAATGATATTAATGCTTCAAACTTAAGATTCGTTTCATTGTTATAATGGTCAAAATTTTATACTTTGCTATACATTCAAGCATTCTCTTGCCCCCTACCCTTTGCTCTCTCCCCCGTCCTTTTAAGAATTTTTTTTTTCATAACAGATTCACATTTCTTTCTCATTTACACAAATTTATCTGAAGTGCTAGGAATGAATAAAGATATGTAAAAGATGATGGATTATGTCTAAACAACTTTCCATCTTATAGCTAATTAAATCCTTAATATTTGAATAGTTTAGAGCTCGAATAATGCTTGTATATGCATGTGTAGCAATAAGGGAGCCTATGTGAAGATTGAAATTTAAAACATCACTTTGGTATTTTTCCTTAAGCAGTGAAATGATATTTTGAGTAATACAAACTTACACACACATTGAATTTTTTTGGCATTGCATTGAGGAATTTTTTTTCTCTTATACCTACCCTCGGCTAGACATGGAGGTATATAATATTCCTTTCTAGGTTTATTCTATAAGTAGTTAATTTCACAGAGGAAGACTAAAATCTTCTTAATGTCCTATGTCAGGTGTGAAAGCATATGAATCACTTGCTGAAGGCACCATTTTGTATTCATCCAAAAAATGGTTTGTTCTTTTTTTTTATGTTTCTTGCATGTGTTTTTTTTAGGCTCTAGAGATGTAGCTTGACTCTTTCCTTTGCACTTTTTATCTATTTTGATGATTACAATAGATTGTCCTCATAATTTTTCATGTAGATCTATTTGTAACCTTATTTTCTACCAATCAATTTGCAAACCAGTCACATATTAAGGACCATTTCACTAACTTGTAGTCATCCATTACTTCATATGTTGCAGGTTGTGTCTATGTGCCAATAAATCCTGATGATTGCGAGAACTTTAATCCTACAAGTGTACCCAATCTTTCTCAAGTAAAAGTCTTACCTTATTTTATAGTATTTTAAATGGTTAATTGAAGGTGCTTCTTTAGATCTGAGATAGTTGAACCCTGGATTAAAATATGGTATTAGATGGGTAGTATAATGATAAAATTGAGGTCCATTGAACAAAAATTACGAACATAATTTACTGGACTATGAATAGTGTTACAATTATAATTATTTCTCCTTTACCTACCTCTGCATTAATGAAAAAGATAGTAGATATTAGAAGTTCATTACATGTCTCATGTATGTGTTAGTATTTTAATTTTGTTTAAGTTGTTCAAGAGCTTTATTAGGTCAAGAATATGTTCTACAAGCTTTGTTCTCTTGACACTACTTAGCATTTTCCCTACACATTTTCTCTTCAATCCAGAGGTTTCTTAACTCCTTCCCTTGTTAGCCCTTGGTTGTTCTCAAGTGTAATGATTTTTCTATGCATCTTGCAGTATGTATGTATGATCAGTCATCTCTTATGAAGCATGGATAACCTTTCATGGAATTGTTGTTGTAATTAGACAATTGCCATTGTGAGAATAATCATTTAATTTGTATGGAAGTAATCCTTTTTCATATTATTTGACTTGGTATTGTAAACTTGTCTTTGCAGGATTCTCTCGGGGGAGAAGCTGTGATGACAGTAAGGAGTTGTACACAACACCATAAATCATTTGGCATTATCAATATATTGCTTATAGAATACTCTATGCAAGTAAAATGGAATGTGCAATGACAATTGGTCTCAAATTCAAATCTGAATATAAGTACATTATACACAAGAAGATGGTATCTATTCTATGATTTAAAGAGCCCCAAAATAAGAAAATTAATAGGTTCCATTTGTTTACTTTCTCTTAGACACTTGTTTAATCGACAAGACCCTCAAAATGTTTTATTGATAACCAACAGTGTTCAAAACTCCTGAAGAGGTCAGATCGGTGTGACATTGGATATGTCTTGCCGACAGAAGTCATCGGCAAGACATGGACTATCAGAGTGAGTTTTATATCCTGTGCCGATGATTGATCTCTCAGATGGGTTGGCTTCAGTGGTCATCACCAAGAGTCTCCGCGATGGTACATTTCAACGAATATTTTTATAAAAAAATTTACATTGTTTCATCGCAATTTCGATGAACACCACCGACAAATCACTGAAAAGGTCCGATGAAGTTGCTATAGCTGCGAAGAAGGCTTCGTCGTAACTCCTTGCCCATTTTGTCCCAATTTCGACGAAGGCCACCGACAAATCATAGAAAAGGTCCGACAAAGTTGCCTAGCTGCGACGAAGGCTTCGTCGTAACTCCTTGCCCATTTCGTCAAAATTTTGATGCAGGCCACTAACGAATCACATAAAAGGTTTGACGAAGTTGCTATGCTATGACGAAGGCTTCGTCGTAACTCCTTACCCATTTCATCGCAAGTTCAACGCAGGCCACCGATAAATCACAAAAAAGGTCTGACGAAGTTGATTAGCTGCGACGAAGGCTTCGTCATAACTCCTTGCCCATTTTGTCGAAATAGTGATGAACTTCTGGTGTTGTTTCGATGCTTCAGAAGAGCCATTGCAATTGCATTTTGGTTGTAATTCGTCGGTGGATAAAAGAAGTTTTCATCGATATTCTGACGAACATTCGAGTCATTTTATGTTGCTGACGACCGACGAATCTGCGCTGTTATTTCGATGTTTAATTAGTCGTCGGAAGTTTGACAAAAAAATAGCGACGAAATTATTTTAGTCAATTCGTCGATTTTCTGAAAAATATTTGTTGAGCGACCGACGAACGTTAGTCGGAAAATGGAGTCAAATTCAGTAGTGATTGGATCTTCTCATGAATGTCATTCCATAATGTATGATCTATTTTTTTAATCAATGAGTAGAGGCCTAGGTAGGTGGTTGGGAGGGATCCAACAAAGCATCCCATAATTGAGAATTTTTTTCTTGTAGATTTTTGTTTTTTTGAAGAAGAATATTTTTATTTTTTCATAGTTAATGTATTGTCTAGACATCAAAGCATGGTAATTTGGAATTTAATATTCAACACTTGGCCATATCATTTTAGCTACCAAATCAAAAAAATTCATTCATTTTTTATTCTTGAATCAAATAAATGCCCACTTTTTTTATGCAATTTTTTAAAAGAAGCTTCTTTTCATAATTGTTGATCCCTCCTATCTTCCATGAGAGGATGATAATTTCTTTCTTTTTCTAGAGGTATAAATATCCAGAGTCTTATTTTCCATAAGAAAATTCCTTTTCCATTTCATTTGATCTTTTTTCTTTGATTGTGGGTCTAATTGGCTTCTGATTTGAGCCTACATCATGTGTCTTCCTATGTTCCTTTTTCTTGTGTTTTTTTTTAAGAATGGAGGTGAAAAAAAATTTGGGTCCACTTGGGGCTAAAGCAAGGGCCAACCTTGACATCCTTATTAACCTCATGGTAGTTTTCAACACTTTCTTCTATTTTGATAATTATTTTTGAAGGCGGATCATCCTTATTTATCACCTTTCCCCTAACTTTTGAGATTTCCAACTATCCTCTATTTTTCCTTGAAATAATTCCTTGATTATCATTCTATACAAAGGAGTAAAAGATTGAATATATTTGGAAATTCTTTCCACCTTTGTAAGATTTTTGAGCAAGAATCACCCTTTGCACTAGGGGAAGGTTCTAGGGAATTGAAAAGGTTTATGATATCCTTCTTGAAAGGATATTGTTCAATATTTTTTTCTAAGGTGACCTTGATTGTTCCTAACTTCAAAGGGCTTACCTCCTCAAGAACTCCACAATTGGGGTAAGGCTAGAAAAATCCTTCTCCATGTGTATTTTATTATTTTACACTTTTGGTCTTGTATTTCTTACTGGCCATTGATTCACCAAATGTCCAAACTACAAAAAAAAATTGGCAATAAAGCCTTGAGTTTTTGTAAATAATCTTTTGGACCATAGCTACAATCAGTGGACCATTCGTATCCCATACAAATACTCGTTATTCACCTGAATAGATCATATTAGCCAAATTTTACATCATTGTTAGGTACAAGTTACCATGTTTTCCTAACTTATTTATAATCATCTAATAGAAGTTTCAACTTCAACTTGAATTCTAGTGAAAAGAGAAAATTGAACAAGTTTAGGAACAACCCCAAACCTTGGAGTTTCCCCCCTAAACCCTCCCTTATGGACTTGAGTTCATAGGGACAACTTTTCCCCAAGGAATTCCTACATATCTACTTCTAAACAAGATTGAATTCATATGTAGTTCTCCTCACAAGGTCTCTCTCAAGGAACATACACTTGGAATTACTACACAAAAACCCCTTGTCCAATAAATAAATAAGGGTAACATATTTTTCCACCCAAGGGAGTTAATTAAACCTTAAGAAATTATGTAAAAACCCCATCTCGGGCACAACAATTTTATTTTTTAAACATACAATGCACAACTACCAACCAATCATATTCCATGTAAATCAGAAGTGTTAATTTAAATAGCTCTACATTTTCCAAAGTGGCAACAAAAATCAACACCATTACTTATATGCTTACACTCAAACCTATGGTAAGGTCCCAAGGATGTGGTCTTTCCTAAACCTATATAACCTAAGCCTCGAGGGTTCATAGTGACCTTGCCTACGTATCCCCTCATGGGAATTAGAGGCATCGTAGTTCACCCCACAATGATAGAGGGAGTTCAATCTCTCCTCTTGTGTGAGATCTATTATCTCACATTTAACCCATAACTATTAGTTTAGTACATGTAAGCTATCAACATAGTCAATTATAATGTATTGATAATAACTTGCCATCAAGTGTTGGGTCCATACCAATCATTGCCAAACGTTAGTGTACAAATATTCATAATATTCACAAGGTATCATTCATTCCATAATCTCAAAGATTATACACAATTGTTGTCATGAGCATACCCCCATATACACAAGCTGATTAGCTTATACATTGTACAAGTACAACAATGACTAGATCATACACAAATCTCAAGTATAACAATGACCAGATCATACACAGATCACAAGTACAACAGTGTCTAGATCACACAAAGATCACAAGTACAATGGTGATTAGTTTATAGGTACATCAAAATTACAACAATGATTGTATCATATGCATTTCACATTTACATTAGTGACAAGTTACAACAAATATCACAAATACATAGGGACAAGCTCTAACTTACATCACTTATACACAATGACAAGCCCCGCCATACATCACGAATACACAATAATGAGCTCCAATGTACATCACATATACATAGTGACGAGATCCAACATACATCACATCCACAATGGATAATTACACTAGCTAACACATGTCCATAATGCATCCCAGATAGAAGAATATTGATGCATTGCGCACTACACTATGGGTCATATCCTTTCTTCCGGTCTTTTGCACTATTGGAAAAATGGGAAGAAGATTCGGTGCATCCCATACTACATTGTGGGTCCATCCTCAACCCCACAAGGCTAAGTATATAGTCTAACAACTGGGAGGAGATTCAGTGCATCTCATACTACATTGCGGGTCCATCCACCATCCCAAGTGTTTCCCCAAGTATTGAACCTACCAAAACTGGTGGATTCTGACTTCAATCGCTTATAGGCCATCGATGACAATTCTATCCACCTAGGAAGAAGTAGCTCCCAACATATACCACCTTGTGACCTTAGTGGTATTGTCAACTATCTTCTTCACAATCCCGAGTAACACTGGCCTTGGTCACTTTTGTGCCCTCAGTGATAGCCAGTGAACCCCTTGATACAACAATTAGCCCCAGATTATAGTTACCCACATGGATGGGTGCCTACTCGTGAAACCATTACTGTATCTTAATCATAACATGGGTAGCCTACTACCTTCACCTCTGTGAACCAGGTGAATGCTAACTAATCTCTAACAATAGCCTAGACATTGATCATTGGCACAATCCAGTGACCACATGTCATTGCTCAAATATCTCGAAGGTTCACACTTGGGCGGGTCATACATAACATGAAACACAATCACAGTCAACATATATACTATACATAGATACCTCTATATATGGAGTTATTTTTCACAACACATAAGGTCACATGGAACCAACACATGATGGAATTTGGAAAACCTAAACATATATTCAATTACCAATTATATGTAGTCGAATCACACACTTTATTCATTTACCAATCAAATCACATCATGCATTAAATACAAGTTAGTAGATTCCCTTAACTCATTTCATTACCCATTTGATACCCATTTCAGCCTCAATTTGAAGCTTATGGAGGAGGAAAGGTCCAACCATTTAGGGAAAACCCCAACCCTTGGAGTTAACCCCCCCCCCTAGACCCTCCCCCCTACAAACTTGAAGTCATAGGGGCATCCTTCACCCAAGGATTGTCTATGTTCCCGCTTCCAAATGTGTCAAAGTCACATGCAGTTCTCCTTACAAAGCCTCTCAAGGATACCTACACACAAGATCCCACAACCCAAGGTTTCACTTCCCCTTAGTATATCAAGGTCTTGGATCAAACTCCACCTAGTTTATTTATAATCTTATTTGAACATCTCGACTCTCTTATATTTTCATCTGATTGACCTCGCCTAACTAGGCATACTACTTAATACCAAATTACCTTGGTTCACACAAACCCATAGGAAATAATTTCCATTTGAACTTATATAATAGGTTTAATAATGAGGCTCTTATAATCAAGGGGTCAATAGATATCTTTGAAGGACATGCAATAGAATTTATAAACATGTTTTAAGTTATAATCATTGCCTAACTCCTACTTGATAAAGTTGACAACACTATGTCCATTAGACAATTATAAGAAAACATTATTTCCTTAATAATATTATTAATAATCATTCTTGGTCTTCTAAATTCCTCTTGATCTTCTAAATTCCTTTACCTTAGGGTGCAACCCCATATTATTATGATAGTCTAGTTAATAGACTAGATGGTTTATTCATACTACTCATTCGTTCTAAACCAGACCTCAATAGTCATTAGAGAGGTATCAAGAAATGCTACATAAGATTTATCTCACAACTTGATCACAAACACATTGTCAAATTAACAATAGTTGTCTTTCATTTACAAATATATTGTGATTCTTTATAGGTATAATTAATAATATCAATATCAAGGTTCTCATATTAAAGAGAATTATAGACATCATGCAATCATATAAAGTATTTACCATAGTATCAATGTATTATCAAAAGCACCGAGTAAAGAATGGTTTTAGTGCCACTAAATGAAGTCACCCTTCTTACAATATTATGCAACCAAGTGCTAGGGCTCATATTAATAAAATATGATTTGTGGTACATTCTATAAGGTTATCTTGCAACTAAAGATTTGATTGAGGACTCTTTGCGACCTTGGTTCACTCAAAGCCTCAACATAGAGATGTATTGAACTCAATGTCTACTTGAGATTTCAATCACTTGGATATTCAAATATTTTAACCCTTGATTATAATAAATTCTTGATTTATGAACTTTTCATAATCCTAACTTTCCAAGTTCATGGGCACAATTCTAATATTAGTTACCTCTAGATCTTGATTCTCCAAACTTATAAAGAATGCTAATTTCTTTTAAGTTCAATGAAAAAATAATATTAATTTATAATTATCCCACCTTTCACAAATAAGCATAAATCACTTTTATTTAACCATTTTAACTACAATACAAAGGTTAAGTTGATTCCTTTGTAACAAATTCTCTTTTTTTACATTAATCATACTTATCACTAGACCAAGATACTAGGTCATAACAGAAACATAATCATGACTGATAATCTTGAATTAAACCATAGTGTGTTGGATGTATAACACAATATCACTAACCCATGATGATTATGACTTAGCCATCTTGACTAATCTATCCTCATATAGCATATGCCCAATTTCATATAGAGTATATATAGATGTCATGAATACTAAGCACGATATTCCCACAATGAAAAATCTAGATAAACATAACTAGGTTGAAATGGGTAGTAAAGTTGATATGATAATTAATTTGGCATCATACATAGCCCTTCCCATGGAGCTTAACATTATTTTGATATATTTATAGTTTATTATAGCTCACATCATTGCACCACCTAAATACTAGTGAAAACCCTTATCAAATTTACTTAATCACTCTTAAAATAAAAAGCTATTTATTTCTTAATTTCTCATTACTTCCTAATCTATAGGAGATAGAGATATTAAGAAAATATGACCAGTGAAGCTAGGTGTTGTATGTCATATGATAATGTTGTTTCCAAGTAACTACCTTCCTCGCAATTAAAGCCTCAATTTTCTCCACAATTGAACAATACTCTAGCACGAGCTACAATCCCATCCCAAAAGTATGTTGAAAAGGATCAAAGATTACTCCCATAATTTTTTGTGTGTTTTGAAATTTGAACCCAAGATCAAGTACGCCTCAACACATCCCCAAATCTATCAGTCTCATAACCCAAAGAATATTCCTATTCTCCATGAGCGAGAGCACCATCGTATGCATTATGCAGGGCTCATAGGTGACTTGGGATCATATATTGTGTGCTTACTCTGATACATTGTTGCTTGAGGTCAATAATCAAGGATCTGAATGCCCATTTTATTAGAACACCAGAACAAATACAATAAATGGTAGGTCATGCAACAACATTCTGACCATCATTTTTCCAAGAAATCCCCAAGAAGCTTGAGATTTAATGGGTGTTGCCCCTAGACTATTGTCCATCTTGAGCTAGTACCGCCCCTAGACCATCGTCCATCCTAAGCTCGGTACCGCCCCTAGACCATTGTCCATCTCAAGCATAATATTGCTCCTAGTCTATTGTCCATCTCGAGCATAGTACTGCTCCTAGACTATCATCCATCCCAAGCAAGTAATATTCCCTAGTTTATGCTTAGCACTAGACTAGGAGTAGGCTCCCAACTCAAGGTCAGTAGGTTACCCTCCTAGCTTCCGCCAAGTATGGCATTGCTAGATATCCTATGAAGAGCATTTCTTACCCTTAGTCACCTTCTGGTGGGAAGGAAACTCTTCTTCCTCGGTTAGTAGGCAGAGGATACCTGATTCATTGATCCTATTGGAATAATTCAAGTCATGGTCTAGCAAGGATTACATTAACAAAAATACTCATTAAAATGAGAATGATTGCCTTAATAGTCATCTGATCGTAACAGTTGTAGTCTTTTGTATGGATAGTTGACTTAGCAACCAACAGTGTAGCAGGGTATGGTGCAGGTAGTACTTAGAGCCATAATCTAGTATAGTATATTTGATGGTAAAATATTTAAATGTAATGGTAATAGATTTTTGGCAGCACGAGCGGTACCGAGCTTAGGATGGACGATGGTCTAGGGTCGGTACTAGCTCAAGATGGACAATAGTCTAGGGGTAGCACTATGCTCGAGATGGACAATAGTCTAGAAGCAGTACTAGGCTCGAGATGGTCATTAGTCTAGGAGCATTTCACGCCAATGATGGTTACCCTAGTTGCTTAGCTAATATATGGACAACTAGAAGGTGAATACCCAACAAGCTAAAGTAGGTAGATCTAACTCCCTTTGAAATCTCATAACTATTGAAAGGAATTATAAGTTTACCATAGCTAGGTGCACCTTTGGAAATGGGTCACTAGGAAGTCATATTGCTCATAGCTTAAGGGTATGAATGGCGACTCTTCTCTCTCACCATGGGCCACCTAATCCACTTGGAGGGGTGGATAGGGTTTGAATCCACATTGGTTGGGATCAGTTTGCACCGCACCACGATTGGATCGAGTAGGGTCTTGGAGGTAAAACAATTCACCATCATGAAGGTATGTGCAATAGCATTCTTTTTATTAAGGCAACAAGTTGTACTAGTGGATTATGTAACTGACATGATAAGAAATTGCTTAAGCTGATATCCATTATTGTTTATATGATTCTAACCTTCTATATAATCCTTTTGCATGATGATGAAGGAAAAAAAAATTGTGCAGAAATTCTCCTTTTCGTTGGGGTAGATTTTACACCCTTCTACCCATTCTCAACTCATTTATGCATAGAACCCATATTTAGACAACATAGTGATTATGGTTTAATAACCAATGATTGGTGGCATAGACACCATTTATCGCATTTAGTTACAACCAAGTTATGAATTCTAGGATTTGAAGAGTGTGATTTGCCACCTACAATACTGAGGTGAAAGGTTTTGATATACTTATCAAAATAAGTCTCAAAGAGACTCTTAGAGTTTTGGGTTTTGATTTACCCTTCTAATCTCTAATAACAATACAAGCTTCCTTAGACTTACATTGAACTACATTATGAACAAAGAATGATCAAGTATAATCTAGAATATTAATAAAATTTAAGGCTTAGGCTGCAAGGTCAAACTTCAAAGAAAACCAACTATAACCCTCATTTATAGAGTATCATTATTAATAGTATAAAAGAGACAACTTTTTAGGAAAATGATCAAAGAGTCATGAGTTTTATACAACCTTAAGATCATGCCTAGTTTTTTCTCAAATGATCCAAAGCCAAAAGTAAGATTTTATTATGGATACTATACTATAATCAAAATTTACAACCGAAGAAGGGGGTTTAAAACCTGAGATTGAAATTTCCAAGTGTATGGCATCTAAGATAGCACTAGAAAAACCTAGTTGCCTCTACCTTCCTAGCTCTACCTTGATATCCTTTCATCTCCTCCCTCTGCTCCTTAACAAGCTTCTAGCATGCCTTTTTTCATGTCTGGAGGTGATTATAAAGGAAAGCATGTTTTTCCTTGCATGTGTTGTAGACTGGGCACCTTGAGTTGGGGTTCCATGCCCATTAATGGCACAACATCCCCTCCTCTCCTCCACGCTTGCTTCCATTCCCATTAAATTTGTTGGTCCCCTGCCATGGGTGGAGAGTTGTGTCATAATGGTTTTTTCTGTTTGAATGCCATCTCTTTCATTTTATTTTTTATTCTCTATTTCATTCACGAGAATTTTGATGAAGGGACTTTATTTAGTTGCCCATAATTTTATAAGGTTTCTAGCTAGTAATATAGTTTTAGTTATTTAATTTAATTTAATTTTATGACTTCATGAATTCTTACATTTTATGATTTATTATTTATTTATTTACTTATTCTAGCCTATATATATATATATATATCTATGTGTGTGTGTGTGTGTACACACACACATATATATTTTGTTTATCTATTTACCATTCCTTAATAAATTATAACATTATTCAATATTCTTAATTGATCCAAATGAGTCAAGCTATTTTGATGACTTCATCTAGTAAGAACAACTAGCTATGGAAATTTAATAGATGACTAAGGTCCTAGGTTTAAATTAACTTCAAGTTGGAAATTGCAGGCAAGGTCTTGGCACTAGAATGGCATTACCAATTGATTCTCTTATTCAATAAAACCACAAAATCTGCCTCATCATGCACCTTGAGTACCTGTAACCAATGAAAAACCTCACACAAGTCCAACAACCAAGTTATTCGTCCAAGTTAGGCTAAACATCTCAATGCATCAAAGTTAAAATAATATAATAAGATTAATAATCACATTCATTAACGTTAACATCGAGTTTCACAATCAACACACACACACATTTATATATATGTCCACATAATAAAATCTGAAAATGCACCCGTAGTCCAAATTACATCGAGGTTAGGGGTCATGCAAGAGATTTAGCAAGGTATCTAGGGGATATGATAGTTAAGAGCCACGACTTTAAAACTGCCATATAATTTATCATGCTTTTGACCAAAATTTATTATCACAAAGCTATAGGTTTTCTAGTGTCTTATCATACCAACTTGGTTTCCAAAATTTGAAAGGTTTATTATGTAGTTTATGCTTTAAAATAGTGTAATTTAGACATCACATCTTTTAAATCAGGTTTATGAATACACCCAATACATTTCATGGAACTATTTTTTTTTAATACCAAAGTAAAAGTAGAGTGATGTCATATGATTATGGTTTGGATAAATGATACCATATGTTTTAGTTCTTTTGAAGTAGCGTAAATGAAAGAACTATCTAATTTTTTTCTTCACAACCATTCTAAACAACTCTTCTATTAATTCCATAGTTTAGATTATACCAGACTTTAATATTACAACATTTATCAAATGGTAAGTGTTAAATTTGATTTCTTTTTTAATTTCTAACTTGTGTATGAGCAGCTCCTCATTGACATATAAAATTTTGCATTATTTTGTATTAACTATCATTTGATTTCATGAAATTTATATATGCAACACTGACATATCAATTCTTAATTAGTCAAGGAAGGGTTGACCATTGCTATAAATTGTTTCTTTGTGTAACTAAACCATGTGAGTGGATCAACCCTTAGATATGGCCACCCAATAGAACCTATACATAAGAATATTGCAGCCTACAACTTATGAGAAATCTCATTCACACTCCAACATAAACAAGTGTATGTGTCATCAAATAATTTAAGTGTCCACTATGTATATTAAGTTTAGTTTGTTGTATTTCATCCCTAGTTTGTTGTCAAACTGTTTACCAATTTTATAGGAAGATTTTTGCATTTGTTGTATCTATATAGCTAATTTTATCAATGGATACATCATCGATTGAGTGTGTTTCCTGTTATATTCTAAAAATTCTATTTCTCAAAATTACGTAAGGAATGGTGACGAAACCTCTTACTTGTGGCATCCAAATAATCCCAAAAGCCTGCTCTAAGAAATGACATAAGCACAAGCTTATAAATATGCACCTCTCCATAGGAGTTCCCATGGGTGGAAACACCCTATGTTTACAATGTAAGAGGAGTTGTGTGGTGTATGTGGTCTCCATAACTCTTCCTTATCCAATCTGAACCCAAGGATGACAGTCACTAGGCATCCTTCTTTTCTCTTTCACTTTTCTTTTCCAGACCCATTTTGTACCTCATCCCATATCATTACAATGGTTCTACCTTTGATTGCAAGAAAGGAAATCTTGTAAGTCTCCATGCCTTGTGGACAAACATACCAGAGTCTCTAAAAGCAGTCAATGCGATCCATATAAATTAATACATCAACATTGCTACTGATAAAGAAATAGTCATTGAAAGCATCTGACTGATTCTTGTCAATGAAAGTAGCCTGGTTGAGAAATACCTCATGTCATAACAATTACATATTCTTGGATTCTAGTCTTACATTTTTTTATACATAGTAAGAGGAGAAATTTGAATATTGGGTAGGTTACAAACATAGAACTTTGCAATGAAAGATGAGGTTGATTTATATAGCCTCAAATAAATTTCCCTATGATGGTTCAAATCACTAAGGCATCTAGGGGAAGTATAATCTTTTGTAGCAAAGGTTCCCAACAATAATAAAGACTGATTTTGGCATCCTCCCACAATCTGTATTTTTTAAGTTGTCTCCTTCTCTTGTTCGAAGCTTCAAAACCTAGATCCCATGAACAAAATATAAATTAAGCATTATCACTTGATAGCTTATGAAAACAAACATAATATTGTTTAATATAACCAAGCCTTACAATTTGATAAACACTGATTTCAAAAGACTTGACAAAAGCTTGTTTTATTTGGGTGAACATTATTATTGATATTGTCATGACTTGTAGGATTATTTTTGAGTCTAAATAACTTACATGAGCCATGTAGGAATGACGAAACAAATCAAGTAGCATTTTAACCATTAGAAAATTCTATTGTAGTTCCATGCTGAAAGGAAAGGACTAGATCACACATGCCAAAGTACACAAGAAATAAAAGTACCCACCCAAATGTGCCTACAATGGATGTGACTATGATGTGTGTCCATTGCTTTGCAAGTTCAAAATTTGAAATCTGTATCACACAAGAAGAGAAAAACATCATCAAGCAAGGAAAACTAAAGGAATCAGCTTGCTAAGTTACCAATAAGAAGTAGCCCTTAAGATTTTTACCCTTAAAATAAGAAATAGTTAATAAAATTCAATTTATCCTTGAGAGGAGCTATACTGGATGGAAATGGATAAAGGGAGGTGGGTTTAGGTTTACCTGATGGATGAGGCTCAAGATTCCAATGAAAAAAAGCAAATGGTTGGCATAAAAAAAGAAGCAAATGACTGGAATTTCAAAAAAGAAGCAAACACCTCAAATTTTATTTAACACATGAGTAGGGTTACAAACTTAAAAAGTTGAAGTAATCAGCGATGGAGATGTGGAAGGTGCAAGAAGAGAATATCAGGTGAGATGTGGCAACCATAGGTGCGGTTGTTTGATTTTTGAAATGCCAATTGCTTTCTTTTTCTCATGCTCACCATTTGATTTTTTCTAATGCTAATCATTTGTTTTTTCTCATGCTAACTATTTTCTTTTTTCTATGCTAGCCAATTTCTTTTTTCTCCAGATAATGGATTGTAAAGGATTTCCCCCCTCTATCACTATATATTTTTTCTTTATAGGAAGAGAAAAATATTCGACATCATGGTGTGGAATGAGTTTGGATGTAGTGGGGTGGGTAGTTTGAAAAAAGACATTTAAATGATAGCCATTGGTCACCACAGAAAATTAGCCACATTGAGAAACATGGGAAGGTAAGTTTTATGCGATCCAATATTTCAATAAGCAGATGTTTGCATGCTAATTGTTTGATAAGCTCGTTGATTTTATTATTTTTCCATTTAGGACAGTGCGCTGATTTGAGAATTAGAGCTAAAAGGGATTGTTGTTTTGAATAGTATATGGAGCTTGTGAGAAGTGTCACATGCCCCATAGACACTAGACTTTATTTTTTGTTAATTACATGTCATCCTGATGTAAATTGGATGAAGGGGAAACTTTGAACTTATAACTATGTTTGTACCCCTTATTTTGGATGACCCTAAGAACTTAAATATTAATATAGTAGACTTAAAAACTTTAAATGGTCATTTGGAACAATTATTAAATAATTGTTATTTATGAATTTAATGGTGTTATTTTATTTTTCCATGGATATATCTATTTGTTTATCGAAATGACCAGGTACTAATGATTTGGTGAGAATGTGGATGAGTTTTGCAGGTGCTAAGGGTGCAAGAAAGGTGGACTTGGCAACCTATTCTAGGAAAGAACCTTAAACTCATTAGCTAAGTTGATTAGTCATAAGCCAAATCACTCTAGTTGCTCCACCCTAAACTAAGATTTTATCTGCCAACTAAGGGTAAGACTTGATCTATATAAGTTTATTTGCCTTGTCAGTGGGTTAATTAGCCTTTTTATTCTATGTGACCACCCTTGAATTGAGTCATAAGGAAAAATAAAATAAAAGAATATAAAATAAATAATGTCGATCAAATTCAAACACCAAACCTTGCCATTCAAAAATAAAAAATAAAATAAAATAAAATAAAAAAAATTAGAAGAGAATTAAAAGAAAATATAAATTTAAAATAAGGAAAAAATAATATTAAAGAAAAGTGGAGTAACACATAAACAAAATGGAGTAGTTGTGAGTAGAAGCACCTAGAAGAAACCAATTTCTTTTTCATGCCAAAGACAAACCTCATTTATGAGGAGAGGGGGTAGGTCCAGGATATGAGTTGTGCCATTAAAATAGCATGGTGTCCATGTTTGTAGGTGGCTTCCTTTGTCAAAATGGGATGAAATGTAGGCCCAAGATTTTTATAAAAACCCTATGACCCCTTTCTTGAAAGGAAAAAATGATTGCGTGAAAGCAAAGAGTGAAGGAAGGTGTGGTAAGAGAACACACTGGAGTAGTGAGTTTGGGCACTGGAAGGAGCAAGGAAGGTCTGGAGACACGTCTGATCTAGGAAGAATCACCTCATTAAGCCCCCAGAAGATGCAATGTCTTAACCAGGTTTTCCCTAAGCTTCTAACTATGTCATTTTTGCAGTAGGTATTCATGTGAATCTCATAAAGGTTGGAATGGGTGATAAGTTAGGAATTGTGGCTTTAGTTAGAGTGCCAAAAAATTATATCTGGATTCTCCATTAAAGGAAATATTTTTTCTTCTATTCACCATAAGAGTAACAACACCTAAGAATGCTTGGATGGGTATTGCAATTCAAGAATTTATAAGGTTAACTGACATCTTTAGCTAGACGTTGAAAATGATTCTCCTACTAAAAGGTAGAAAGGAAAAAGGAAATGGTAGATAATAATAACCTTAAAGCCATGGAACTTTCTCATTCCTATCAACACGAATGCATAAAAAATATACACCTTACCATCCATAACTTAGCTCATCATAAGTAGGCAGTCTATTATGAAAGGAGAAAACCATACTAAGATTTCAAGTACTAGGTCTATTTTCATAACCAGGGAGCATTGAAGTATCTAATACAATAATATTACTCTCATATTACCCTATCAAACAATAGCACACATTTATTTACATTGACTACCTTTAACATTCAAATGGTGATAACCCTATTGAAATAAACCACAACAACAAAAAATGCCTTCCTTTTGGCCCTCGGCTGTATGAAACAACCTGTTGTCCACTTTTACTCGATTTTCTCATGGGCTTGGGAGTAGGCACGATCATCATAAATGTTAAGCCAAAGTCTTTATACCTACTAAAATAGAAGGGAGGGAGAAAAAAATCCAAATAGTCTTTGAGCCTTTATTCAAGCTACTAGATAAATTTGCCACTGTCAATAAAAGTAACCTGGTAACATTGAACATTCATTGAAAATCCTACTACCCCAAAAGATAGTCGTGAAAGAAATATAAAGGAAGAAGAAGTTACGAATTTAGTTTGGGAAATCAAACCTATAATTATTAAACACAACCTTGGATGCCCATAATTAATATGTCTCACTCTCATTCACAATTAGAAGATTGAAGTCTACAACTTATGAGAAATCTCATTTACAATAAGAAAATGAAGCGTTATAACTCTCATAGAGGTTCAAAATCATGCACTCAATGTTGGAATGTAAACTCCAACATAAACAAGTGTATGAGTCATCAAATAATTTAAGTGTCCACTATGTTCTATTAAGTTCAGTTTGCTATCTTTCATCACCAATTTGTTGTCAAAAGGGTACAGTTAGCTATCAAATTGTTAACCAATTTTATGAAGATTGTTGGATTTTTTGTATATATATATAGATCTAATTTACCAATGAATAAATCATCAATTGAGTGTGTTTCCCATTATCTAATTTTATAAAGTCTTTGAAAGTAGTCAATGCAATATTTCTACTAATAAAGAAATAGTCATTGAGAACATATGCCAATGAAAGTAGCCTGGTTGAGAAATAATTTAAAAGCTTATGGTACAATCTTACTAAAACTCAGTTCACCTCCTGTCAAAACAATTGATTATTCTTTGATTCCAGTCTTGACATTTTTTATGTAGTAAGAGGAGAAATTTCTATAACCCCAAAGCAATCTCCCTATGATAGTTCAGGTCACTAAAGACAAAAATTGGCATCCTCCCATAGTTTGTGTTTTCTAGGTTGTCCCCTTCTCTTGTTAAAAGCTTTAGAACCTAAATCCCATGAACAAAACATAAATTAAGCATGATCACTTGGCAACTTAATAAAACAAACACAATTTTGTTTAAAGTAGCCAAGGCCTTACAATTTGATAAACACTGATTTCAAAAACAAATAGAAGATTATTTAATTTGGGAAAATGGTCACGAATTGTAGGATGATTTTTTGAATATATACAACTTCATGAGCCATGTAGGAATGAAGAAGAGCAGACCGTTGAATGTGTAGACTAGCTATCATGACAAGCCCTCAAATGTTCCCACCATCAATCAAAAGATTTCCCTACATAAAACTCATTTATTTCTATGAGATTTGGTGGTCAGTCTAAAAATATCAGATGAAAGGAAATTGATGGGAAGAGAATGAATTCCAATTTTTTTATTCACATCACTCCTATAACTCAAATGGAGCTTTGATAGAATTGACCTCCATTTGATAGAATTGACCTTTTCCATATATTGTTGGAAATGAAATGTTAATTGTTCATTTTGTGGTTAAGTTTCAATGAGATTAGATGATCAACACCCCAAATTCAAACACATATGTCTTCTCATCTACAACTCCATGCATTAAATACTTTGGTGCAAGGTAAATGCAGTAATAACCAAAAATGGTGTTGCAAGTCACATGGACTTTCCAACAAATTTTAGCATAAAAGAGCATCAGATATCGATTAAGTCTTCCTATTTAAAATAACTACAAAATGATTTAGATTGGAAATTTGACACCCAATTGACTAGAAACAAATCAAGTAGTATTGTAACCATTAGAAAATTTTGTTTTACACATGCCAAAGTACACAAGAAACAAAAGTACCCACCCAAATATGCCTATAATGGATGTAATTGATGTGTGTCCACTGCTTTGCGAGTTTGTGGTTGGTGGAAAAACACTTGAGTGATGGTTCTCATCAGTTGGCGGTCAAGATTTGAGGGGGACTACCTAGACCATTCGTATCTATTTCTTATGAAGCTCAACTAAGCTATGTATGTAACATTGTATCCATTCTGTGGAAGTTTGTAAAATGTGACATGTTATATTAAGAATGAAATTAATACTCTGGAAAGATTGTAACCTTTCGATGAGATGAAATTTGAGAAAGTTGGAATATTGTTATATCAAATGTGCACAATATCTTCTTGTTGAAAAGAAATAATTTATTGCAATATGAATAGAAACATAGTTTGTTTCACTTGTGGTTAAAACATTATAATTTCCTTTGAGTAGAACAATGGGCGTGCGTTACATTTTTTGTCTAATTCCTCAACTCAAAGTGGATGGGAATTTTGTTAATGATTATTTTCTTAATCTTCTAGAGGATGAAGTTAACATCAAATAGAACCTACACTATTTGTATATGTTTTATAAAGTGTTGAGCTCCAACATTTAATGGTAGAAAACTCAATATTGTAGGCAATATTTTTCCCCTAAACCTTCCTATCTTGACAATTTAGGATGGAGCTAGATTGATCATTGGGAAATTTTTAGATTCTTGAGCATTCATTTTGGTTTCCAAGCATCTTTTACTCCTTATGGTAGGTTGTCATCTCTAGAGTAGAAAAAATGGGTTTACTAGATTATCGAGCCTCTTTCTTTAAGGAAATTCTAGGTTTTTAAAAATATTTTGATGTGTACTCAACATTATTACTCCTCTTGTTAGGTTCCTTCTTAAGATTCTTATCAAAAGTTTGAAAAGATTCTCAAGGAATTTCTTTGGACTTCCTTTGAAAATCATAGAGGCTTCCACTAGGTGGCTTGGGAAATATTTTGTCTCCCTCACAACTTTATAGGGTTGAGCTTGATTTTTGTTCAACCAAAAAGATCAGCCTTATGTGCCAAATGGATTATTCCAATTCTTGAAGGAAACTACACCTATAAAATCTTGATTCATCATTACATTTGTTTAGGCATTCTTTGTTGGAGGTAATCTTGGAAATAGATTAGCCTTCAAATCCTTCTTTTCATGAAGGGGCTCATCTAGATTGATGATACTTTTGTAATGAAAATTATTTAAAGAGCCTAGGAAGCCTACCATGCCCTAAACTTACACATAGAGCAAGAACACAACTAATAATTTTTTTTAAATAATAGCATATAAATACTAATAATTGTTAACCATGCACGAACATGGTAACATACTAAAGATAAGGCTAACATTAAATATCCTTATTAATATTGATTTTAATAACACTTAAATATTAGTATTATAATTACCTTAATCATTAAAATTCCCTTTTAATATTAATATTGATTTATATTTCTTAACAATATTGTTATTGATATTTTTTTTATAATACTGTATAAAAACTACTATTTGTCAACTCTTTGTTGCTTGAAATACTTTTATTACCATCATAGCATCGGAAATAAGATTATTGAAAGAGCGTTCTCTTAATGGAAATGATTTTATTTGTTATTCATTTTAGCATTACGATCCCGATAAATATCCCTCCATAGTACTATCACTATTTATTATTATTATTTGTTGTGAATGTTGACAATTCTCTTTCATTGTTATTAATAGTTCTTTGTAGAATCAATATCACTTAGTGTTATTATTGTTTACCCTAAGACTATGGCATGGGTACATTAGGTCACATCATCATTTGTAGCATGCTCATCTAGGATTGCATCAAAAACAAATTCATGCTTCTCTACAAACATTGTCAAGTCCACCTGAAGGCAAACATTTGTTTGTCATAATATAATGTTGTGGTCTCTAAGCTCAATGCTACTATAATTGCTTTCATAATCTAGGGAAAACTAAGTTGCTCAAATTCACTATGTTATCCAATAGATATAATTTTTGAAACATTTTAAGGACAATCATGCTTGAGTTTTCAAGAGATAATATTTTGATAAGATTATAATCTTGCATGCTGCTATAGATTAAGAAGCATGCATATTTTGACACTATGAGAATAATTTCAGGAAACCTTTAAAACAAACTTCAACCATGGAAAATATTTGGGTGCTATCTCCTAGGACTTGTGAATATGCAATTTTTAAATCTCCTCCAGAGAATAGTGTATGACTTTAACATTTTTCATTAAACTATTTGGCTAATAAAGACATGTTTTATTCAATTATTTGAATGAAAGGATTAACCAACTACATGTACATCTATCCCCTATGACTTGTGTATATGCAATTTCTAAATCTCCTTCAGAGAATAGTGTATGACTTTAACATTTTTCATGAAACTATTTGGCTAATGAAGACATTTTTTCTTCAATTATTCAAATGAAAGGATTAACCAACTACATGTACATCTACATACAATACTTAAATTCTCACATAAAAAGATCTAACTTGTTTTCACTAGTAGAAATTTATCTAATCTTTTATCTTTCACATATAAATATAGAAAACTAATCTAGTTAAGCTTTCCTACTCAACAAGTAGAGGGCTCAATTAAAGAAAATATAAAACAAAGATTTCTTAAAGAGTCTATATTGACTCAACATCAATGTGCTAGAAAGGAATATATAATGGTTTTTTCATTCCGTTCAATCTCTTCGTTTTCTTCAACTAATTCACGTAATTTAGTTTAATTTACTCATAAATAAGTTCAATTGTGTGAAACAATATTCAATAGACATATAATTGATGTCACATTAGATGTAATAAAAGTTCCATATAAATTGTAGACAACAATGAATTAGCAATAAATTTGATAACTACCTTAATCCTCATCTTTTTGAAAAGGTGGTGATAGAGCAAAAACCACAACTATCAAAGCAAGGTTTTTCAACCTTACTATTTATCAGTGTAAATGCATATTACACTGAATAGGTTTAGATGTGAAGCTCCTTTTCCAAAGTTTAATCTCTTCATAGTTTGAGAGAAAATATTAACTTTTTTTAGTTTAATGTAATAGCAACTAACTCGGGCAGCTAATTAATGTAGATTAGGAGAAGTTGAAACAATTTTACTATTTGCAACCAAGAGGTATATGACGTTCTTGGCAATTTAGCCAACCATGGGTAAGAACCTCTTTCAAGTATTTATACTCAACTATAATCTCACATTTTAGCCAAGATCTATGCAATTTAACTCGTTAAGCTCTACCTCCTCAAATTTCTTATTACTATCCGCCATGCAAAAGGAGTATGCCAAACAACCATAACTGTAAGGTAGTGTTCAACAACCCTATGTTTAGCTACAGGCAACAAAATTTAAAGCCGTGAGTATTTATAGAAAAATAGATAAAGTAAAATTTTAGCTATTATTACAAAGAAAGTATACTTATTTACTAACCTTAAATTAATGTAATGGTTGTCTTCAACTTCCTAACCTTAGATTGTAATTGTTATCTTTAATGTATTACATAATAAAACAAAATAAAATACTTATACAATAAAATATAATTCATAGAATATGGTTTACAAGAAATAAAATACAATTCACAAAATAAGGTTTACATGACAAGAAAGTACCTTCCTTGCAACTTCTTTTCTATTTATTTTTCTTTGATAAGAAAAATAATATTTTAAAACTACTCATTAATATAGATAGCATAACTATGCATGATGCCTACATTATTTCTTACCATAAAAATAATGTAAAAGTAAAAATATATAAAAGTTTAAATATTTGTTAAAATAAAAAAATAGTCAATATCTAAGCTAAATTACAATCAATATTCAATAATAAAAATAACATTAAAAAATATATATATTGATTTTATCAATGTTATTAGATTTCCACAATCCATAAGAATATCAGTAGTTATTTATGATTTGATTGTGTGTTAGCTTTTTGAATCAACATTTCGAATCACACTCCATGATCCATCAAGGATATGAAAAAATGGTTTAAATTGGTTTGTTGCAGACCCAACAGGTATAAAAAGAGGTAGAAGGATGTTAGAGGGATAGAAGGCACAAGGCCTAAGGGATGACAAAAAAGAAAATAATAATATTAAAATTAAAACTAAAATTAAAAGAGACAACTGACCATTAAAAGAACAGTTGACCATAAAATCAAATGCAAACATATGAGAAAGAAGAAGAAACAAAAGACCAATTATATATTCTATATGAATATATCTTTATTAGTGTAAAAATAAAGATATATTAATAAAGATGGAAGATAAAAATAAAACTTGTAAAATAAAGAAAATAATAAAGATGGAAGATAAAAATAATACTTGTAAATCTTTATTATTTTCTTTATTTTACAAGTTTTATTTTTATCTTCCATCTTTATTAATATATCTTTATTTTTACACTAATAAAGATATATTAATATAGAATATATAATTGGTCTTTTGTTTCTTCTTCTTTCTCATATGTTTGCATTTCTTTTTATGGTCAACTGTTCTTTTAATGGTCAATTGTCTCTTTTAATTTTAATTTTCATATCCTTGAGCTCTCTATCATGATGATGGATCACGGAGTGTGATCCAAAACGTTCATTCAAAAAGGTTACACACAATCGAATCCAAAAATAACTACTGATATTGATTTTATTTTAAATTTATATATAAATTTCTTTAAATGTGTCACTTAATTTCAAAAATTCCAAAGGCTTGGATCTTAGTGAGTGACTTCCATATTTGATATCACTAATAAATAACAAGCAATTGGATTTCATTCACAGTATTACAATCATTATTCAATAATAAAAATAACATTAAAAAATATATATTGATTTTATTTTAAATTTATATATAAATTTCTTAAAATGTGTCATTTAATTTCAAGAATTCCAAAGGCTTGAATCTTAGTGAGTGACTTCCATATTTGATATCACTAATAAATAACAATAAATAACTAGCATACATATATTAATACCAAGAGTTATCCTTATACAAAATGGGGTATTATACATGGAAGTTATCAAATAATGTTACATACACATCTCCAAAAAAAATCTTGTTCTTCAAGTGAGATCTCAATACCATACGAAGAGGCTTTAGTTTTATATTTATCTTTACAATTTGAAATTTCCATCCATTAAATATTTGTGAAAGAAGTGAGATCTTAATCTACCTCTACCTCACTGTCTTTCGTCTAAAGAGAAATCTTCTTCTTAAGAGTAAAAACCTATATGAATCAACTTCTAAAACTTTAAAAATTATACATTATTTTTTCATGATATTATTGGAAGACTCAAAATCTCTTCTCTATTTAATTTAGAGCATCTTCATTTCAAATAATTTATATCCTAAGTGTGAAATTCTACTTTGTCATCCCCTTACTCCTCTTCTTCTTTTTATGCAAGTTTCTTTTGATATACACTTTCCTCCACTATATCCTAAGTGTGAAATTCTACTTTGTCATTCCCTTATTCCTCTTCTTCTTTTTATGCAAGTTTCTTTTGATATACACTTTCCTCCACATACTCCTACTGATTTATATTTTTTTCTCAGCATGCACCTCTACATTAGTAGGAGACAAAACAAAAGAGCATCCAACAAGTTGATTATTAAGATGTAGCAATCTTCCACCAAATTGAGCACTTTGAAGGCCTTTCTAGATTTTTACATTCCATTGATGTGTCCACCCTTATAAAAATCCCAATTATAAAATGACTATTTTGTAATCTAATGTCCACTTCCATAAACAAAATATTCCCTCGATGTGTCCACCCTTATAAAAATCCCAATTATAAAATGACTATTTTGTAATCTAATGTCCACTTCCATAAACAAAATATTCTCTTGATGTGTCCACCCTTATAAAAATCCCAATTATAAAATGACTATTTTGTAATCTAATGTCCACTTCCATATACGTATTTTTTAAGGGAGACACTTAGATCCATTTCCATTAAAATTTATATTTATGTAGTTAATGTGTAGCTTTCACTTTTAGAAGCCCAAATGAAGAATGAAATATGTCACAAAGATCCCACAACAGTTCAATTTTTACATAATAAACAGAGGCGGCTGGTAAATACTGATAAACGTTTTGCTTTGCTGGTTTTTTTCTACTGCACCGGGTGCCGCCATTGAGAGGATTTTTTTTTCATATTTTCTGCAGATTTGTTACTAGTAGAGAGGTATGGATCTGTAAGATTTATTTATTATTGAATGCTGAAAAACATTTATTTTACTTGGGTTATTATTTTACTTTTTTTTTAAATTTATCAATTATTGAAAATAAATTGCTGCATATCAGAAATTTAAGGTTAACTCTTTTCTTGCACAGAAGATAATATTCTTGTTTGTTAAATCTGATAGATATTTATTTGGTTGTGAGAACAGTATGAACGATAAATTTATTTACTATTTTGCATCTCGAAATAAAGTAAATAAATGTTATATCAGAACAATAATAGCTTTTTTATTTGTGATGCAAATTTATTTTGTTTCTGTTGTAATTATCAGAATTCATTTAAAACAATACATTCATCCAATTTAATTGACAAAACATACAACTATAATGCCTTTGAATTTTGAACAGATCCACAGAAAATAATAAAAAGAAATACAGAGTTTATTCTGAGTTATTCAGGAACTCTTTTAAACAACCATATACTTACATAGAACGAGACAGAATGATAAAACAAGCATTCCCTGCAGGAACGAAGAAGAGTAGACTGCTGAATGCATAGACAAGCCCTTCGATGTTCCCACAGGCTTTGCCTGCATAAAATTCATTTAATTCTATGACATTCAGTGGTGGAATTTGATGGGAAGAGAATGAATTCCAGTTCTGATATGCATATCACTCCTACAATTACTAAAAGAGCATAAAAGAACATCAGATATCAATTCAGTCTTCTTATTTAAAATAACTACTAAATGATTTAGATTGGAAACTTGAAACCCAATTTACTAGAAACAAATCAAGTAGCATTGTAACCATTAGAAAACTCTGAAAAGAAAGAAGTAGTTCACACATGCCAAAGTACACAGAAACAAAAGGTACCCACCCAAATGTGCCTACAATGGATGTGCCTGTGATGTGTGTCCACTGCTTTGCGAGTCCAAAATCTGAAATCTCTATCACACAACATGAAAAAACCATCATCAAGCAAGGAAAATTGAAGGCGTTGGCTTGCTAAGTTACCAATAAGAAGCAGCCTTTAAGAGTTTAACCCTTCAAATAAGAAACGGTTAATGAAATTCAATTTGTCGTTGAGAAGAGCTATACTAGGGAAGTGGATAAAGGGAGGTGGGTTTAGGTTTACGCTCAAGATTCCAACGGAAAAAATGCAAACGGCTAGCATCAGAAAAAAGCAAACGGCTAGCATTTGAAAAAAAGCAAACAGCTCAAATTTTATTTCTACACATGAACAGGGTTACAAAAATAAAAAGCTGAAGTGATCAGCGATGGAGATGTGGAAGCTGCAAGAAGAGAATGACGTGGCATCTACAGGTGCAGCTGTTTGATTTTTTTAAATGCCAGCCATTTGCTTTTTTCTGATGCTAACTGTTCGCTTTTTTTCTCTTGCTAACCGTCTGCTTTTTCCCGATGCTAGCCGTTTTCTTTTTTCTCCAGATAAGGAATTCCCATTTCCCACCCTCTGTCTTTCCCTATATATACACATTGATAGTGAGCTTTGATGAGGAAGAGAAAAATATTGGCCATCATGGTGTGGAATGATTTCAGATGGTGGGTAGTTTGGAAAAAGTGGTTGAGAATGCATGATCTGGTCACCACAGCAAATTAGCCACATTGAGAAACAGGGGAAGGTAAGTTTATTTCAGGAAGCAGATGTTTGCATGCTAATTCAGATGTTTGCATGCTAATTGTTTGATAAGCTCGCTGATTTTATTATTGTTTTGAAATTATATGGAGCTTGTGAGAAGATCAGGTGGAAGGTTAAAATTCTTTGACGTTGAAATCAATTGTATTACAGAAGAATTAGCCATTATCTTTTTTCTCCTGCTGCTAACTTCATTCAATTCTCTAGGTTTCAGAGATTTTCTCTAGGTTATGGTTGTTTAATGTAATTTTTATCCATCTTTAAGATGGAACCTGAAGTGCAGCAGCCTTTGTTAGCTAGCCAAGCTACTTATGACTGGAATTGGTCTCCCAAGATGATGTCACTGATTTCATGGCAGAACTATGATATCAGTAAATTTTCTACACAGAAGAATTGTTTGTGGCACAATCATTGTGTTAGCAAGAATTTCCAGCTTGTAGATAGAGAAACATGTTCACAAGGTTTTAGTGATTGACCTATTTTTATTCCTTCAGATAGGGTTTTATGGAGGCCAAGGAAATGATTTAGTTTTTTTCAAAGAGTCTTTGATTCTTCTCTTATATATTTAATTTTCGATATTATTTTTAAATCACTAATTAAAGTCAAATGCAGGTGCAGTCTGTGAATTTCTTTTTCAACTTACACATGCCCCTCTCATTTTATTCTTAGATATGGGATTGTTTTGTCCTTTCTAATTTTTGCTGTATTTGAAAACTGGAGCTATAGATAAAAGGTAAAGTGATCTTGGATTTTAGGATGTTCTATGTGAATATTTGCCTGTCTATGTTGGCTCGCGGGTGTAGCAGGCTGGTTAAACTGGAGTTAAGTGGGTGCCAGGGTTCCTATGATGGGATTGGTGCAATTGGGCGGTGTTGTTTTATGCTGGAGGAGGTTTGGATAGCAGGCCTCTCATTTTGCAGCAACTTGAAGACCCTTAGGCTTCAAGGTTGTAGGAGGATTGACTCTAATCCTGGTCGGGTTGATCATTCGGGTTATTTCTCTGCACTTGAGACACTACTACTGTAGTGGTGTAATTTGGTTGGTAAAACCCCAGTATTTTTAGGTCTACTTTGCATTTATTGTGGATAGATTAAAGTAGCAAGAATTCTGCTTTGTTAGGGGTTACGTAATATTCTTTCTGCAAACTCTACTCAATTTTGTCAATGGTATTTCATACAAAAAGTTGTGAGGACTCCTTTTGATAAAGTTGCTAGACTCTTTGCATCTTATGTATGAAGCCGATGCACTAAAGAGGAAACAGTTACTGCTCTGCCTCGAGCCCTTTTCCATCCCTACTATTCCAATTCCCTGTTACAGTTCTTTTAACACCTTTTGCAATTTTCTATGCTTCTTATTCATTTTCTGTGTCATTTCTTTGGAATTCTATTATCTAATCTGCACATATAGCGGTTTCGATTTTTGAGTAATTTAGCATCCTTTATAATTTTGTTAATTTTTAAGTCTATTCTTTGTTTTGTCTATATTATTTCTACTGGTCATCTTGTAGATAACATTATCAGGTTGGAATTGATTTTATGTAATACCAATCAGTCCTGGGCAAAGAAGATGGGATGGGAGATGCATTGTTATTGGAATGGCAAGAAGCTATGGCAACTTGCTGTGCCCACAATAATAGTTTATGAAATAGACTATATCATGAGCATGTCCACACAGATGTTTTGTGGACATTTGGGCATCCTCATACAGGGATCCAAGTTTTTGTGTATTGTCTCATGGTTTGTTTCCTATACACACTGCTACAACTTTTTTATGGGATCCAAGTTAGAGAAGAATTCTTATTGATTTAGTTGTAGAATATTTATCAATTAACTAGTATGTTTAAAATTTTGCACTACTTTATAGATATCATCACAGGTTGTCTATGTTGTATGCACATGACAACTTTAAAAAGTCATGTAAGCTGCGATGATATGTTAGTTTCTTTATACCATTTTATAGTTTTCTTGTGCCCACCCCTGTATTTGCAATAAAACTAACACTAGCCCATAGATGAAAGACATTCATTCTTCAATATATATAAGGTATGATGGTTTATTTTGTTGCTGAAGTTTATATTCCCATTTCACTTTAGGATAATATATTTTCTTTAGAACATATCTAGTGTTATACTTGTGTCGATAAGTATAGTTTGAGATGTTATATCTGTGGGTGATTTTATTGATATAATTTTTTAATTTAGGTTAACTAAGTGTGAAAGGTTTAATTTAGGGATACAACTAACATTTATAAAATAGATGATTAAAAAAACTTGTTATAAATGAATATAATGTTTTTTCTTGTTTATTTTTAATTCAATAATTTCATTCTTATCTATGGGAGAGTCCATTTTGATTAGAGATAGAAATTCAGCTAACAAAAGATGAGTGCAAAAAATTGAGAGAAACTTGGCATGAATTATTTCCTATTTTCTTGATTCCTTTTTAATTATATATCATTGTCAAATAAAAAATATGCTGTTATGTACCTATCTCATTCATATTTGGTAGCAATGAGGAAAATAGATGCTATTCAAGAGTAATAAAAATTCCAAACTCATTGGATATTATTAATACTACAACTCAATATTCTCAATATTTACAATATAGTGATTTGTTCATACTATCCATATTATCTATATTGTAAGGTGTCAAATGTAATTCAAAGGATATATTAGTAAAGATGTAATTTTTTTCAAAATGTTTTTCTTTTCAACTAGCATCATGTTTTCACCACATGAGATTTGGACAACACTAATTTGACATTAATTTAATCATTAAACATTATTTTCTAATTCAATTGGATTTTAAAAAAAATATGTTGATTGATTTCCAAGTCTAGTTAGGATTTAACATCTTATTGGAATTTTTAAAATTTTATATAGACTATGTTGATTGATTTTCAAGCCTATAGTTAGGGTATAACATCTAGATTGTATTTATTTAACTTCAATCTTGAGTTAGAATTTAATGCCTCTTGCTGACATGTGCAATGTGTACATATTGGATTCAAAGATAACAATAATTTAATGACCATATGACTTATTATAAAGTATGGAATTATAAGTATTTTTTTACCTCTTTTTAGAGTCAAATGAATTTCCTCTCATCTCTTTATTCTTTTGATTAGTTTCAATGAATCAATCAAAAAGGATTTATAAAAAAGATGGTTATTAGTGGATGCAAGACTACAGTATTCTTAAAGAAGGTTATGTACAATGCAATGCTAGATAGTAATATTAATAACCCTGTGACAAGAAGATGGTTATGTGTAATGCAATCTTTGATGGTTATGTGTAATGCTTTTACTTGTGAAACCTTTGGATCATCATATGAGGCAAAAAATAATCTTCATGAAACACAATAGCTTCAATTTCAATGAAGCAATCAAGAAGGATTTGTTGGAGAGGGTAGTAAAAGCAATATCTAAAAACCCACTATAATCTTCATTTAGGAGATGATTACATAATGCAATCCTATCAATTTTAATATACATGTCAAACTTTTGGGTAGTTGGGGCATGATCATGATCTTCTATTAATCTTGAATTGTACAATGTTTTGTAGTAGCTATTACTTGGATCTTTAACCTTTTTAGGCAATTCCCACTTTTAATTTGGTTTAGATAGAAATTGAGAGTGATATCTTTCTTAATCTTACCTTTTTTTGGAAAAGACGACTCTTTATTTTTTTCTCTTATTATAGGTTGTCCTACTTTTTTATTAGAATGTTGCAATACAAATAACTAATCAATTAAGTGTTATCTAGTATTAATCTTAATTCCAAATGTTTTGTAGTAGTTATTACTTATGATTTTTAACCTATTTAGATAATTCCTGCTCCTAATTTGATTTAGATACAAACTAATAGTGATATATTTATTATATTGACTTATTCCATGAGTATCTTTTGGGTTGGAAAATAACTATTTTCTTTTGTTCTTATTATAGGCTCTCCTACTTCTTTACTCGAATGTTTGCACTAAAGTTGACTAATCAGTTGAGTACTAGCTAGTATTTGAAAGTGAAATCAATCAAGAAAATATCTTTGAAACAAAACTTTCAAACCTTTAAGTTGGCTCCAGTTTTATTTTATTTTTTTTGTTGGAAGAGGGAGTAAATGAAATATCTATAAATTTACTACATTTGCCTCATGCTATGAGGTTGTTTCTTTATGCATTTAGTTGGGACAAGATTATTAATCTTAAATTATAGTATTATTATTTGGTGGGATTGTTCAATTTTTTAACTTATTTAGAATATTTTCACTTGCCTCCATTTAAAAAAAACTTTAGAGTAAAAAATAGCTTTGATTTTAGTGAATCAATCTAACATGAAATGAAATTTGTTGGAAGAGGGTAGCAGATGAAAATCCAAAAGCTTACTATACTCTTTTGTATAGAAGATGGTTATGTAAAGAGAGTAGTAGATGAAACATCTTCTTCTATATAGAAGGTGATTATGTAAAATGCAACCTTATATGGTTAATTGTGGAATGCTTATTAATCTTAAATTGAAGTAATTATTACTGGATGAGATTGTTCAAGTTATTAACTTATTTAGAATATTCTTACTTTTTGTTCAAGTTTTTAACCTATTTATAATGTTCTTATTTTTTTCAAGTTTTTAACCTATTTATAATAATCTTACTTTTACTTTGGTCTAGATATAAATTGATAATGATTTATGTGAGTTATTTTTAGAAAACATAAAATATTCCATGATTACTTTTTAAAACTTAGTGTTGTTTTTATGTTACCTTTTGTTGAAGAGAGAATTATTCAAAATTGCAATGTCATGTGTTTTCATTTCCACTTACTAATGACAATTAACTTTATTCTAGTTCTAGATATGTAAGTTTTGTTTTTTTATGTAACCTTTTTTTAAGAAGGAAATTAGTTAGATAAACTGATTTCTCTTAAAGACCACTTGCAATTTAAGGAAAAAAAATCCATGTCATAAGTTTAATTGTTGGAGAAAATGTGTTGTGGTTGAATTTAAAAATAACACAAACTAGTGGTGGCATTATATTAAAACCTTGTTTCAAAATCTAGATTAAATGTCTTAATAGGTAAAATAACTAACTATTTAAAGTATCTTGTTTAGATATAAATTGATAATATTTTTTCTTTAATGATTATATTTGGAACTTAGTGTTATTTTATGTTTTTTTGGAAGTACTTAGTGAAACATAAATTTTAATTATGTTTCTGATAAGATAAGGTGGGAAAATGGTCCCACACCCGAGATTTACAAAAAACATCATAAAAATAAAGTACAACAAAAAAAATATTGTACCAACACAACAAAAATGAAGCTAACAACAAAGACAACAAAAACTAACAAACAAAAAATAAAAGCAACCTAGGTGACCTTAATATTGTGGAGGCTCATAAGAGCATTCCATTCATAAAAAATTTGGTTCAACTTTCAATTCCACACCTCCAAGTCATTATCCTCATTTTTTTCTTGGATCTTGGTTACTAAGGCTTGGTGTGGGGAATTAGGGATAGAGCTTTCCCTCATCCCCTCCTGTTGGAAAATAACAAGCAAGAAATCCACCCCGTCCACACATTCAAATGATTTGGCTATGAATCCATTATTTTGGAGGGAGGGGTGGGTCGGAGGCTATAGATTGGGGTGGGGGGGGAGGGCTACTATTCTAAGGGGTCTAAGAGGTAATTTTTTTTGTTATTGTAGGGGGTTACATTTTCTTAGAACTATATTGTTTCCTTTAGGGAGATTATAGGGTTAGTTAGACCTCCTAAGTTCTAACAACACTATTCCGAGTTGGGTGGGAGTGATAGAGCCTCCCACTTTAGCTTATTCTTTGTTTTTTTATATATTCTCCTCTAGTTTACTTTTCCTTCTATTGTACTCCTCATGCAGGATGACCATAGAGGTCATTGAGCAATCCATAAGGTCTTTAATGATTGAGAGAATCTAAACCATAGAGTCTTCAAGTTGGTAATTTTGTGTCCCATCAAGTCAAGTTTTTCCTCTTTGGAGATTTTATATCTTTCTTTTTTTTGGTTTCTCTCCATGTAAAATTCTTCCACCATATGGTCACTTATTTCCCTCTCTTCATGATTGTCATTTTGGGAAGGTTCCATAGGGGGTTAGAGCCCGAGACATGTGAAATAGAGTTGGCATCCAAAACCAACTCCTCATCATGACTTTTGA
>VDFB02051136.1:0-47318 GCA_007258455.2 Sequoia sempervirens
AGGAACATAGATAGACATCTCAACGATGAGCCTCTTTCCTTTCCTTGCTCTATGAGCAGTTAGAGGAATAGGCGGAGGCCATGAAGATCGAAACACAAGAACAACCCCATGGGAATGCTTCCCCTTTCCATATAGGGTGGGTCGGGGCACCATGGGTAAAACATGAAGTTAAAAGACTTGGGGCTTTGATTTCTATGACATGGGCACTTTTCCTTTTCCTATGTTATGCACAATAGCAAGAAAAAAAGATGCCACTAAAGGTTGGGAAGAGGAAGCTAAAGGTGCAGAAGAATAACTAGAAGGGGAAGGCATGAGGGCAAGAGAAAGTTTGTCCTTCCCTTTTGGAGGGGTGGAGGATGAAGCATGTCATTGTGCACTCATGCATGACTTCAAAGAAACAACATAAGGAGACGGGGGAAAACCACCCTTTGGCGTCAAGCCCCTAGTCTTGTATTTGCAATAAGCTCTATACAAAAAATCTCCCCTAAGAGGGAGAGGTCCAACTAGGGTGAGCCAAAAGTGGTCAAGGGAGAATCCTCCACATGCTACTAGTGGCTTGTATCCAGTATATTGGACAACTTTCACGGTACCCTTATGGGGAAACTTCAAAGATTTATGGATCATTGAAGTGACTACATTCATGGAGGCCAGCCATGGAATTCCTAGCCTTGCTCTGAATAAGTCAAACTCTAGGATCACAACAAATGGGACTTCTACAGGATTGACAAAGAAATAGTGCCAATAGGTGTAATAGAAAACCCATCGTGTGTGTGAAGGATAGCTTGAGACTCATCATATTTCTCCTTATGAAAATTGTGTATAAACAAGATATCCTCTGTAATGATGCTCACATGGCTCGAAGGATCAACCATAACACCCATTACGATGTTACCATTGATACGAGCAGGAATGTAAAGTAGAGAGAGCTTCTTGTTCAATGGTAAATCATGTGAAGTGAATGAAATGTCAGGGATAACATTCACACTCTTTGCAGGAGGAATATGAGTGAATGAGACTAAATTCACATATTCATATGGGGTGATAATTTTTGTAGGATGTTATTATAAGATTCTGATAATAAATGGTAAATGTTCTATTACGCCCTATAACATTTTTATTTGTTGGAACAAAGACCATGTTTGCCACAACATTGTTCTTGATAGAGACTGACATGATTGACCAACCATCCTGATGGGAGCACAAGGATGAATCCTCATACTAGATAATTTTTTGATGGTACTCTCGCAAGGTAGCACACAAATGTACAAAATATTGATATTTCATTAAAATAATTTTTCCTTGCAACGAAGGTAGCAAGTTCTCGATAAGCACTTTTTGAACCTCAAAATCAGGTAAAGGATAAGAAATTTGAGCAAATATGGCCTAATACCAACCTATAAAATTAGTTAACTTCTCATGAGTTCCTTGCATCGGACAAGATCATTGAACGCGATCTTCAACCCGATGTTGGCCTATAATTGCTAGAAAAACTCATTGACTAGTTGGTCAGAAGAGAAAATGGAATTATCAAGCATGGCACAATACCATTCCAAAGCGACATCCTTGAGAGAATGAGAGTATAGTTTTTCCAAGAGTGTATCATTATGGAAGAAATTAGTACACGTGGAATTGAAGGATGAGACATGCATCTGTGGATCCCCATGACCATTCTACTTTTCAAAACTTGGAATCTCCACTCCCTGAGGGATAGGAGTGTTTAGAATAGCAATAGAAAGAGGACTATGATGATAGAAAGGTTGAAACATAGGATGGGAGGTGGAGATGGCCAAGTTCGCTAGTTGATTTTGCATACGTCCCATGTTTTGTAAAAGAGCATTGAGGATAGGATCAGTAGATGAGGTATGACTAGCTGAACTACCAGCAGGACCACCAACACCCGCATCGACAAAGCCCTTAGCACCAGTACCACCAGAGGCACCAATACCAACACCAAAAGAGGCACCAAAATTGACACCATAAGTAGGGATACCCTAAGCTTCAAGTGTGGAATAACTAAATCCCAAAGGTACCTTATTTACTTTAATTATATGATCCTGCTCAAGCACTATGTTGGTATTAGTAGAGGAACCCATGTCAACTATGCACACAGACACCTTAGGCATTGAGATATCTAGTTGTTTTCCAACAATCTCTAATTTGACATCTTGAGCAACACTCAAGACAAGCTTAGGATGGGGCATGGGTCTCTATGAGGGTCACTATGCTACGAAGAAGCTCTAAACCTCTTTGATATTTAGTTAACAAAGTCCTTAAATTTTCAACGATAGGATCCGCTTGGACAAAGACCTCATCTTTCACCAAGAACCTCATAAGCTCTCCAAGTCTTAGCTCCAAGGAGTAAATATTCCCCACAGGAACTCTAAAAATAGCTTCATCCTCCAAGGAAGAGGTGGAGCTTGAGGGAAAGGTGGGAGGGGTAGGAACATGAGTTGTAGCTTCATTGACAGGAGCGGTATATCCAGCGGAGAGTCTTGTAGGGAACTCTTTGAAAGTTAGACCGGAATGGGTAGGACTGAACCTCCTAGATCCCATGTCTAGATTTTGGTAACTTCTTCTAATGAAGTGACCAGAGGTAGTTGACTGGGCCATAAAGCTCATGAAGAGAATCACAATGCACTATCAACCATGCGTCCTAATCACTTGAGAAGATTTTTTTGAAATAAGGATGAAGAGAGGACGGTTCACGTTGAGTTCACCAAAAATGTGGAGGGGATTCACTACTCCCTAGTCCCAATACAAATAGGGTCTAAAGGGATTAAATTTCCCTCAGTCACCTCAATGAAAAAGGTCAAAAGATGGGATGGAAAATAAAAAGGCTAATCTATGTTGTTTGGTTTTCAAGATGGAGGAATTCAGGGACTAGGTGAACATATCACAAAGGTTTTGGGAAATAGACTAACTAGCTCTCGGCCAGAGGATGACAACACGGGAGACGAATGACAACACGATGTGTTGGTGTCTTGTATTGATAGAAAGAAAAGTATATAACCAAAATGCTCAGGGCTTCCAAACAACTTGAATATTAGAATCCTATAGTTTAACATAAAATAATAGAATGCTAGAAATGTAGAAAAAGATAAAAATTACAACAATAAGAATACTTTAAATGAAAGGTAAACTAACTAGAAGTAAAATGACAGGTAGGAGGAAAGAGATATCCAACTCACAGTAGGTCCAACCTCCCGCAAGCTCCTCATGAATGAGATCCTACACACACAAAAATGAGAAAATATTGGGGTTTCTTTTTAGTGTTTGTCTTAGTCAAACCCCTACTTTTTTGTTTCCACCTCTATGGACAACCAAATAGACTACAATGTAGAAATAATGATAAAGGAAGCAATATACAAGACATATAGGAATGCAAAGACAATCAATATGCTAACTAGAAAGATGATAATGTAATAAGATAAAGATTACCCTCCCTAATACAAGCTTGGAGAAGCCTTGAGGAAGGATGAGAGCTTTGAGAACACAAGACAATCATGCAAGAGTGATGTGCCAAAAGCTTGAAACCTGCAAGAACAATGGTGCAGAGAGAATGGAAGAGTGATAGAGTGAGAATGAACTGGAAGAATGAGATTGAAAAGAGTAGAATTGAAAGAATGAGGATTAGAGTTGAATAGAATGGAATTGTAGGTTCGAAATCGATGTTTGGAGGTAAAAGAGACATTTTTGGGTGTATCTGCAGTCCTAGGGGTGTCACACTTCACGGGTGATAGAAAATGTAACATCCCAATGTCCACTGAGTTGAGAATTTGTTAAAGACATTCACGCGATGCACAAATGTCTATATGGCGTGGAAGCATCCTAGTCAAAATTCCCTCCACCGACAAAAAATAACAAGATACGGATGGGACAAAAGGCTTAGAGTGGTGGGATTTAGCATTATTGATTTATAAGGCTAAAGTGAGGGTGGTGTTATGGGAAATTTCATTGGGGTGCAATTTTACGCCATAAAAACTATTCAATTTACAATAACCATAGATCATAATAGCATAAACCTTACTTGAATTGTATGTATAATTGGATATGCTCAAATGTAAAGTATTGGAAATTTACCAAATAATTGTAACATCTAAATGAAAATTACTTCACTTCGCAAGTAAATTTACCAAATAATCAAAAGGAGATTCCCAAATAAAAAATAAAACCCTCAAAAATATGTTTTCCCTACTTTCTCAAGCTCTTATTGAATTCACTAAAGCTTCTCAATTGCCAAAATGAGTTCACTATCAAGATTAATTTCTTTTTCCTTCAACTTTTTATCTTTTCTTACTATACTCAACGAGAATTCCTCAATACCTTCCACTTGATGAAACTCACAAAAAATGGTATGTTGCATATTGTGAATGGTGATCCTATACCTACAAAAACACAGAACAAACACACAATTAGTTCATTATGCAAGTTAAATCATCATTCCCCATGAAATTCATTTGAGATATCAAGAACAAGAAACAAATGAACATGAATAAAAAATAGCTAATCTTGCTCAAAATAAACAAACTCTCAATCCCATGGGGGAATTGGTGTCATTTTGATGTGGAAAATGGCCCTTTCCCAATTCCTTGCAAGCTTGATGATCAATGGTGAAGATTTGATACTCCTTGATGAAATGCCTCCACCTAGCTATGAAATCATAAAAATGGATGAAATATGGATAAAGATGGATGAAAATTGCTCAAAAACTTGAAGATAATAATGTTGCATGAAGTTGTGTCCCTCAAATTAGTAAAAGATCCTTTTATTTATAGAAGAGAGTGATGGAGGATGAGGAAAAATGGATGAATGTGGGATCAAACACCAACCAATAGCACAATTCCACTTGTCAACATGTGAGTGGACAAAGGTGGAGCAAATTTTGATGAATGTGCACATTAATGCAATTAAGTGAAAATTCAAAATTGGAGAAATGACATGTTGGAGGGAGATGAAGGATGAACTAAATGCCACTTGGCTCAAGAAAAGGACATGTAAGAGGCCTTTAATGCCTTGTTGGATGGACAAGTACTTTTGGGGGGAGAATTCAAAATTGGAGAATATTCCATCCTTTGATGCCTTTTTTAATGTAAATAGAGGTTTAATAAATCAATTAAAATGATTTTTATGAGCAAGTTGCAAAAGCTAGAGGATTTGATGGATTAAGATTAGGATTAATCAGGAATTGATTAATTAAGAGGGAGATTAGCTAATTTGACAATTTTGACTTAGACTTTTGGGTTAATTTAAATCAAAATGAGAAGAAAATGAATTTAGACTTAATTAAATAAGATATTGATTTATTTAATTAAAGAAGATGGTGTTAGTTTTAAATCAAATAAAGATAAATTTATTCAATTTAAATGAGATGACCTTAGAATCTAATTAAATAAAATTGATCTATTTAATTAAAGAGATGGAATGTGATGAATTTAATCAAATACAAATTATTTGATTAAACAATTAGCAAAGGAGATGATTCAAGACGAACTGGTGTTAGTAAAATTAGGATCAGGTGTATAGGATCAATCATTATATTGTACATGTCTACATTTTTCCCCTCTTTGAAGCAATGCACCTGCTACGTTAGTTTTAAAAAATAAACTGTTGCGATCAAAATTTAAAAAAAAAATAAAAAATAAATTCGATGCCCTTACCATTGCCCCCATTCCGGAAGAAGTATACCGGTATAATTTCAGAGAGATCGAGCTAAAAGTTTGATTTGAGGGTCAATCTCATGAGACAAAGAGGGGTTCAAGGATTAGAAACTCAAATGCGTTTGATGTAGATAACGACGCACCATGGTAGCCTCATGTATATTTTGATATATTACACACAATTGATACTGATTTGTACCATGACAGTTATTTTATTGATGATATGATTCGATTTATGAGATGTCCTATTTTATTTATGCATGATGGATGGATGGATGCATTTATTTTTCAGTATCATTTCTATGCATTTTTTACATATATGGATGATATGATGATGTGATTATGATGTGATGATGCATTTATGATTATGTAATGGATGCAAATGTATGTTTATGAAATGCTTAGAATAACCAATCTATATTATGATGATGAAATGCCATGTATGAGATGATCAAGAGCCCTATATGATATGATATGTTATGCTACATATCAGATTTTGCCATAGGATGCGGATGGATGCACAGTATAGACTTTATTTCAACCTGCCATGGTACCTTGTTAGCAAAAAGAAGATGAGCCAAGATCCAATGCCTACTTTATTATATGACGTTAAATGATGACATTGATGATTTGCTTATCAGAATTGGGGCTTTAAAAGGATACTTACCTTATGTTTGATAACACATAGGCACGATGTCAAGGTGAAAGAAACCGTGATGAGGTTGGTACCTAGTGTGATGGACTTCCTTACTCTAATAATCGATAGGAGTATCCTTGTTCCGCCACATGATATACATAGTCCCTATAGGATGCACTCTTTTAGGAAGTTTCAAACATCTCGACTAAAACATGAAAAGGTATAACCTATCAATCTAATAGTCAAGCTGCCCAAAAACACCTTCCATACATACCTAACAAAGCAAGTATTCACCAAGTTATATTACAAGAACGTCCAACAAGCACAACAGACAAAAGATAATGATCATTTCCCCATTCCTTTCTCTCTAAATCATTTTGATTAGACATCATCGAGAGGTCATTGGAATGAGTGCAACAAGATAAATAAAAATAAAAGATCAAGTACACAAACAAGTCAATGTTCTTCATACCTCTAGCCAAAGGGATGTGTTTTGGGGATAAGAATCTGAAGTGTTTGCCAAAGATAATTCCCATTGTAGGAAGGATGCATCCTAGGACATGTTAGTGGATGGTGGTAAGTTTGATAGGTTGTTTGAAAGGTTATTGATATAAGGTCAATTGACATGTTTGCAAATGTTCAAGAGTTTGATTTTGCATTTAAAAGTTTGTTGTTTCTATTTTGATTTTGCATTTGAAGTTTGCTTTTGTTGATTGTTGTGGTTTTTTTCTGTTTGTATTGCCAAAGGGTGAGTGTGACAATTGATTTGTTATGGATTATTGATTATTGTGGGTGAAGCGAAATGGGACAGGTGGATTTCTTTAAATATTTGGTTGTTTTTGAAATGTTATTAGGCTTTTTTGGGGTTTTTTGAGATGTTTTACAAATGTTTTGATTTTCAAATTATCCAATGTTTTTGTGTTTTATGAGATTTTATGAATGTTTTTGGATTTTGTGTTTTTTGAATGTTTTTTTTGTTTTCTGAGATTTTATGAATGTTTTTGGATTTTGTGTCTCGAGAGTGATCAAAGATTAGCCTTGCCTATGTTTAAGCTCAGAGATGATGTAGTTTAGATCCCATGTTTTTGACTTTTTTTGACTGTTTGACCTATTTTTGGATTTTGATATGTTTTGGATGTTTTTTGGATTTTCGCATGATTTTGACGATTTGGATACGGATATGTGTGATGATATCAGTGCTCTCTTTTGGGATTTTGTTGAAAACCAAGCTAAGGTGGATTGATGATGATGACATTGTTGAGGATACACAACAATGCAAGGATAGTGTTAAGCAACACAAGGATTGGGATGATGATGGATTGATTGGATTTGATTGATTAGGATTTTGAAGCTTGATTTGGAACAAATGTTGGTTTTGGATTATTTGATACAACATTGAAGTACCAATTAGATGCAATTGATATTGATTGTTTGGATTGATGTTCGATGAAAGATAAAGCTTGATAAGGAACATCTTCTTGTCAAAAGATGCCACGAGCTAGTGATTTGGAATTTTTGCTCACAAGTGGTTTGACCAATTTTATTTTATGTTTTCCAATGTTCGGATCACCACATAAGTTGGAAGATATAGATCAAGATTTACTCCCGAAGTAAGATGTAAATATCTACCCCCAATGTCCAGCCATGTTTGGAATGCCATGGGTGGATGCTTGGATAGATGTATGGATGGAGGGATATGGATTATCTTGTGATAAGATAAGTTACATGGATAAAGAATTCTCATTTGGATAATGTTGCATGACTCAGATAATGTTGGGTAGGATAGGATCAATGAAAATGACCCATGTCAAGATGTTTACCATAAGCAAGTGTAAAGTGTTTACCAAACTTTTATCAAGATCAAGATAATGTGGAAGATGGATGTAAATGGATGTAAATGGATTGGATCAATGGTTTATGGATGAATGGATTTATTATGGATAAGATGGATGGAAAGTTGGATTTATTATGGATGGGATGAGATGCTTCCACCTGAAGTGGTGCACGTAGATGCTCAATTCTACACATGATGCTTGTTTGCTAGGTTTTCATCATGGTACCTACCCAAAGTGTCGCCCATGCAGTTTTCACTAGAGGATGATTTTTATCTTTACTATTTTCATGATTTAAAAAAAAAAATTGGATTTTCATTTTTATTTTATTTTTAAAGATTTTAAGCTCATGCTGAACCACCTGGAGGCATTGATGTAAATGCTTCTGTCATAATGTGCCATCAATATCTTGCTTGAAGAAGCTGTTTTTCCAAGATACGTGCACTTGAATGCAACTTTTGAGATTCCTGATCTGCTTTGTTGATACCAGAGTTAACTTTGTCTCTATGTGTACATCGCGATAGAGTGCCTTTTGAATCCTTATGATGAAGGGTGGATTCCAATACATGGTCAATGTGAGAGTTGGATATCATGTGTGGATGCTTGGATGGAGTGTTTTTAGGAATAGGAGATGGATTGGTTGATATCTTTGAACCTTTGACTCTCCAAACTTGGGAAGATGAGCAATGATGGGTGGATACAACCGTGGCATGGAATGAGGATCAACTCCGCTGATATACTTTATAATCGCCACTTGAGTAGTTTCTTTTCCTTTATGGATATCTTTGATGGATACTTTTCCCTTTTTTATTTTTCCCCATAGTTTCTTTGATTGATGGAGTTTGATAGGGATAATTTTTTTTGTATTCTTTGGTATCCATGTGTATTTGATTTGTCCATTATGCTTCTCAACTTATTTTTCTTTGATAACGTTCCTTGTGTTTTGATTCAAATCTTTATTTTGACGTTGGTCCCAATTCATGGATGGGGTAATGGGTGGATGAAGATTCATGACATGGTTGGTTGTGAAATAAGTATTGGTTTTATCATAAGGATTCTTTATGCTCCCTATGTTGACATTTTCTGAGACAGCTTGCCCCAAAGATGGTGGTAGTAGTAGCACCTTGTTCCGATTTTTCCTATTTTGAGATGTCTTGTCTCAACAAGAATTCACCGACAAATGACTACTACAGACATGACGCTTATTTTAATTTGTTGGTTTCATCGACTCTAGAATATCCTGTTCTATCTGACCCGTTTCCTTGAGTGGATAATGTTGGATATCTTCATACATGATGTCCCCAATCTGAATGTGGGATATATCTAATCCTAATGTTGACAACTTAGTTTGACTATGTGAACTAATCACCACTTTTGTGTACAATGTCGAGTAAAGGAATCTCATTCTCAATGAAGAACATCTACATGTCCATCCAAAGAAAGCATCTCATGGGTATATGGATTATGTGCTATGTGGATATGTTCATCTTGTATAGATAGGAGAGTATCCATTAGACCATTGTAGTAGCTTGGAGATACAAAATATTGATCTTGAATGATTTCATAATTGCTTTCAACATTGATCAAGTTCTGACATGGGTCAATTTCAAAGGATGGATTGCTTATAAAGGGTTCTCCTGGACATCTTCGAGACATGGAAGTGGCTCAATATCCTCTTGATCTTTGAGGACTTGGATCAAATGTTGAGCTTGAGGATTCTTCAAGAGGTGTAACCATGAGGTCAAAGGATGTCAATATGTCTTGGAAAGGACCATTGCTAGACTTGGTGAAAGATGTTGATCATGCTTTGGAATAATGGAGATATGTCCTCTAATCCATTAGGTGATGTAGAGACATTTTCAACATGATCATTGGTCGATGGATCATGGATTATTTCAATAGGATCAAATAATTCTCTAACACCCTTGGAAAATAGATCATTGTCGAATATTGTTGAGGGATTTTGATCATGACCAAAAGTGACTCTTGATGTATGCCATTGATTCGATGAGGTAGAAACATATTCAAGGTGCTCATTGATGGATAGATCTTGATCATTTTCAACATTGTGTTGAGATAATGTTTTCAACCATAGGATCAAATGATGTTAACATTTCTTGAATTTGATCATTGTTGGGTATTGTTGGTGGATTTTGGATCATGATCTAAAAGGATTCTTGGCATATGTTTATTTGGATGGTTGGATGAGGTAGAACATCTTCAAGGTGCTCATTGATGGATAGTTGTGATTGATTTTGGAGATGTGATGACTAATCTTCGAGATGGGGTGATTGGGTTTGTTGTTGATGTTGTTGATCTTGATATCTAACCTTTTGACATTGGAGATATTGTTCTTGATGTGGTTGTGGACACAACTCAATGCTTTGATGACATGGTTTAACCAATGGAAGAGTGTATTTATTTTGGGGTGGAGATGTCTCTTGGCTCAATATGTCAATTATTTTGGCAAGTGAAGCAATTTGATCTAGCAAATTTTGATCTTGATCTTGATGTAGTTGATTTAGTTTTTTCTCGAGCAAATTTGGAATGTATACTTGTGGTGATTGTATGGGATCATGGACGAATTGATTTTGGACAATGTTCTGATTTGGGATGATGTTTAGATTTGGCATTATAGGTTGAAATTGAACATTGTTGTGTTGGGAATCACATCGCCTTGATTTAGGTAACTTTGATTTTTTCATGGTGTTACCTTTACTTGGATCAATACATGGGGTCATTAACATCTTGTTTGGACTTTGAACAACATTTGTATGATTCGCAAACATATCTATCCCAAATTTTACCAAGTGTGGATTTGAAATGTTCATGTTTGGTAAAGTTGTACTTGGTATATTCACATTTGACATGTATGGATTTGGTGGGATAATGTTGTTTTGTTGAAGACTCAAGCCTTGATTGTTTGGTTGATAGATTTGTATGTTTGGACTTTGATTTAAATCTACCATAGGAAAAGGTGTTCCAAAATTTAGTTTGGTCATACTCACATTGTTGTACCATTGAGGTTTGTAGGAGATAGTGATCCCATGTATGGATTGTATAAATGTGAGTTTTGATAATCCATTGGTTTTGTAAGGCTTTGATAGTTTGGTTGACTTAGATCACTCATGATGTATGGAGTAAGTTTATATTCCATGTTCTTCTTGTGTTTTGACCTTGTTGACCTCTAAAGAATTTAGGACCAATGATGGGATGAAATATGAAAGGGGGGAGTGATATGGGTGTTGAACTTTTAGGAACCTTGGAGGAAATACTAGACTTTAGGACTTTTGGATTTTTTATTTGGATTGGATTTGATTTGATTTGATTTTGGATTTGATTTCGATTTGATTTTGATTTGATAATGAACTCATAAATTCCAAGAGTTTGGATGTTGTCTTGGAATAAACTTGTCCACAAGATGATAATTTAACTAAGTGTATGAAGAAGGATTCATCTACATAGACCTAGTCAAACAAGATGATTTTGATTTGATTTAGAGGATTTTGCCAAAAGTCTAGTATGAAGGATTTTCCAAGATTCTAAGAGTTGTTTGTGAGATGGGATTTGATTGATGTTTGAGAATGGATGAAAATGCTGATTTTGATCCTAAATGAACCTAAGGAGAACCCTATTTACAAAACCAAGATAGTGAAGAACATGCTTTACCCTATGAGTAGTTCAAACCAAAAGACAAATGTTTTGTTAGGAAGATCATAAGACAAAAGATAACAAGCACATGTGTGGGGTTCAATTGTTTCTTATCTTTGCTTAATGAGTTATTTTTACCACGAACAATCTCTTGATTAGATTTTCAAACTAAATGTCTAATGTCCTAATTTCTTTTCATCCCACAAAGTCCATTATGTGGAAATCAAGGAAATCAAGGCAATAGTTCCCTAATGTTGACTTTAGAGAGAAAATTAAGAAATGGGCCCAAATACTTAGAAGCCTCTAAGGATGAAATCCCAAGTGACAAGCAGTAGTACTTGGATTCTTTCAAAGGTATTTGCTTCCTCTAAAGGGTTTGAAATTTGACGATCATGGTTGAATGTTTGTTTTCCAATGTTTTAGATCCAAGCAAAGTGTTTTGATTCCAAAATGATGCACAACCCTAGGATAGAAAGAGACAATATTTTTTGAGTTCCCACTTGGATAAATCCAACTACGCTATTCTTAGTGGATGATTAGAAGCTTGACCACATAGGCTCCCCCTTATAGTGCACTTGCTTCTCGAGACAATCAAGCTTTAGTACCTATGAATCTCCCATGTCATAGTTCTTATCTCTACTAAAGAACCGTAAGAATATGGGGTGGCTTTAGAATGATCGTTCTTGCACCAACAAATAGATAAGGATTTGGGATTCTAAACAAGAGGTTCTAGTATAGGCATTCTATTTGTGGGGGATCATCCATATGGCAAGAGACCATTGATGCCCTTCTTTTCGGAACAATCTTCGTGATACTTGAACTTTCCTCAAGTACCCACACTTATATACTAGGTGGAAGTCACTTGGCTTTAACATGTTCTCGGTTGGGTCGTTCCTTGGGGTGATTACTTTTTCCCACCAGAAAGGCCCTCTAAGGGTAAACAAAAGCGAGCAAGCACATCTGTAGTTCGATCAATCTTTATTTGTGTGAACAAAGAGAGAACACATGTGATATAGCTAACTCACACTAGCAAGCTTTGTTCAATTTTAAGAAACCCAAATTGAAGTGTGGAGGAAATCTTTTATACAACTTAATATCACCAAAAGACTTTTGATTCTCAAGATCATCATGAAGCACGAGAGAAGTGCATACACCTTTTAAATGGTATTACTTTGTATAAAAGATTACAAAACACAAAAGAACTTGTTCATTTTAACCTTCAAAGAAAGAATGGATTCTTTTTAAGCACCAAAATTGAAGTGTGAAATTTTCTTGTTCAATTTTAAAACCCCAAAAATTTTTTTAGTAAGTTCCTAATGTTCTTTTTAATCCCTTTTTTTTGTTATTTTTAAGCCCAAATGAAAATTTATTTGAGTCCTAAAACCTGAAGATAACAAAGCCTTAAGAATGGGATTATAATTCCTCCCAAAGTTTTTAAAAATACTTGTTTTGATTAGAGGTAAAAGACGGGTTTTGAAGGGGCTCGAAACCCTTTACAAAAAGGAACAGCTAACACAAAAAGGAAACATCAAGAAACAACCATCATCCCAACGACAACAAACCACCAGCCAAAAAGTAGCCAAAAAATGACACACACCACTACATATTGTTTAGAATTTCAACAACTTCTATCTCACTAGTAGCAAGCTTTTGTCCCTTAACCCCAGTATCAGAAACCTCCAAACCCGAGGCCCTACCCTGATTTTTCAGTCTATTTCTAGTCCTAACCCCAATCCCACCAGTTTCTACCTCACAACTCAAAACAAAACCTTTAGCAGCAACATAATCCTCCCTAGTTAGCTTACCCTCAACAACCATATCATCAACAGACAAAATTTCCTTTCTCTTATTAGGGGGAAAAGCCTTCGCAAAGTCTAACCTAGTCAAGACTTTAGGATCTTCTCCACTCTTCATAACCATATTCCAAATTTTATCAATTTTCTCCTCAAGGGAGAGCATTCTAACCTCCATACTCTGTTTCAGATTAACGGTTTCCTCCGCCACAGTATTAGCAACAGTATTGAGACCAACCATTAAATTATCAATTTGGATCTGGATCGTAGGATCCTCAGCCTTACAAGCAATGCTTCTAATGTGAACATTAGTCCTATTAATCTCATGAAAAAACCATTTAAAAAGTTTTAAAAGAACATTAGCACTGTCACGGGCTGAACCCAACACATCAAAAAGATCCTCCCTATCAAAGTTTTCAATGCGATTTCCCACAGCAACATCCTCTTCAGAAGAACTCTCATGGACCTTATCCTCAGAGGCATCCTTACCTTTAGCAGCAGTCACAAGAGACTTCATCCTACAAATGGAATCAACAATTTGCTCTGCAGCATCCAACCTCTTTTGAATCCTCTTAGCTTCCGCTTTCTTAGCTCTTGCAGCTTGATCACCACCCACAACTCTATCCTTCTGCTTATGAAACCCAATGATAGTGCTTAGAACATCCTCACCATGGAAGCCACCAGCCACAAAGAAAGGGGAATTCTTCAAAACCCTTCTCTTTTAACTTCCCTCCTCAAGATCCTGCACAAGTCTAGACACAAGGGGAGGAGAGGAAGCTTCCCCATAAAGCTCATTTTTTTCTTTGTTCCCCTTTGAAGGAACAATTACCTCCACATCGTCACTGCATGTCATATAGCCCGCTTCCTCAATCAATTTCCTTTTCCCATATTTACCCTGAACAGGGGATATGGGGCCCTCCTCCAAAGAGGCATACGAGTCAGGGACATAATCAATAGCATCCCTGTCTGATTCAAAATCTTTATTTAACATAAGCCTCCTCTTCCTCAGTTTCTTAGAAGCCCTTTCCTCACCTGACTCGGTATCATAACCCTCCCTAGTTTTAGCTTTTGAAGTAACCAGAGTCTTCTAGACATCATGTGCTTTAACATGTTCATATATCAAAAGAATCAACCCGGCATGCAAGACAGGGTTTTTGGGGTTCTTCCTATGCTCTTTAATCCCACAATCCATTGACACCAGCAAATAGTAGGGAAATGACAACCATTTTTTGTGCCTAAAATGATTAAGCAATGTAAAATGGTAATTGTTAATGGCTGTATACCTTCCTTCTAGGGTAACATACCTCATGATTTCTTCGACAAAATCCCGCCAGAGAGCCTTCAAGGAAGTCCTCAGATACCCTCCACTCTTCGTAAGCTTCAAGTCATCACTCTCATTCTTCTTGAAGAAAAGATACACCGCGGCTAGTGACTCTTTTTTATCCCTGTACACCTCCATGCCCTTAATCAGAAGGCCAGTAATCTGGGCTATGAACTCCTCATCCACCTCAATTTCCCTGCCACCCAACTCCAGGGTTCTCCCTTTCCACCCTTTCTCAGCCAAAGTAGTAACCTGAGTATTATTTCCATGCAGTTTCTCCATGAAGGGAGTTAGACAACCCTTTTCTAAAATCGCCCACACTTCCTTTCTCTGCTTCACTGTGTCACAGGATTTGGGCTCAACATGATTTCTGTCCCCACCCATGACGATGGAAAACGGAGACCAAGAACTCAACAGGGAACTCAGAAGGAAGCAACAACTAGACATAATTGAAAAATCCAACAGAAGACTCTGGAAGCTTATGCGGCTAACACCCACAATTCGTGTGAAGGCAACCACAGGACAAACAAACCATAATGAATTCAAACTTTGCACCATAGGATAGCCTTTCCTCAAAATCATAACCATACCCTCCTTCCTAATGATATGCCACCACGTGAGCAAGGATGTGCACACTTTGAAGAATAAATTAACTTTCATTTATAACAATAGTCATGGCCTCATAAGGGAAGGGATCATTTAAATCCCAAACCTTATTATCTCTAACACCAAAGTTAGCAAAGAAATCAACTAACTTATTTCCCTCTCTCAAAATATGGGAAATATAAACATTATCAAAGGATTTAATCATTTCAATGGAATCCTTGATCAAGGCTTCAATTGTCCAAGATAGAGGAGATAAATTCTTCAAATTATTAATACTGTTCAGAGAATCACCTTCTAACCAAATCTTTCTATACCCTCTTCTTTGAGCCAGAGCAAGACTATGATAGGTGATTGTCGCCTCCGCAAAGTAGTTTGTCTAGTTTCCCAAAGGGAGTGCCACGTTTAAAAATACTTGTTACAATCATGTGATAATGCTTTTTATTTCACTTCTATGCTCCATGATCCTTTAGAACCTACAATCCAAGCTCCAAATGTTAGATGAAATCAAGAAACAAGAAGATATGAGGGTTAGATAAATGATTAAGCATAAAACCCTAAAATTTAGACCAAGTTTCATTGTGATTTGACATTAGGTGAAAATTTGAAAATTTTAACTCTATCAAAGTTGAGAAACACCTAACCATTGGATAGTTTATGAAATTATACCCCATTTAAAAAAGAAATGCTCTGAAAAAGACCAAAATATGAGCAAGATATAACCATTTTAAGATTGAGTGAAAAAGCAAGAAAGCAAAGGCGACACCATTTGAAACACAAAAGTAGCGGCATTGTTTGAGTGCAAACAACGATGCTAGAACAATAGATGTGTTGTTTGAGGATTTGAGTGGCACGTTGGTGAAACTAGTGGTGTTGTTTGGAAAAACAGAGACCGCATATGCGTTGCTATTTCCTCTAGCGGTGTTGTTTGACCTCCAGCAGCGCTGTTTGACCTGGGAAGACCAAAAAAATAAAACAACAATAGAATTTGACCAAAAAATGTGTTAACTTCTTCAAATTCGCCCTCCTAGCACCAAAATATGAATGGTGGTCCTATACCTTCACAAACACACAATTAGTTCATTATGCAAGTTAAAACATCATTCCCCATGAAATTCATTTGAGATATCAAGAACAAGAAATAAATGAACATGAATAAAAACTAGCTAATCTTGCTCAAAATAAAAAAACTCTCAATCCCATGGGGGAATTGGTGCCATTTTGATGTGGACAATGGCCCTTTCCCAATTCCTTGCAAGCTTGATGATCAATGGTGAAGATTTGATACTCCTTGATGAAATGCCTCAATAACCTAGCTATGAAATGAGGAAAATGGATGAAAGATGGATGAAAATTGCTCAAAAACTTGAAGATAATAATGTTGCATGAATTTGTGTCCCTCAAATTAGCAAAAGAGCCTTCTATTTATAGAAGAGAATAATGGAGGATGAGGCAAAATGGATGAATGTGGGATCAAACACCAACCAATAGCACAATGCCACTTGTCAACATGTGAGTGGACAAAGGTGGAGCACATTTTGATGAATGTGCACATTAATGCAATTAGGTGGAAATTCAAAATTGGAGAAATGATATGTTAGAGGGAGATGAAGGATGAACTAAATGCCACTTGGCTCAAGAAAAGGACATGTAAGAGGCCTTTAATGCCTTGTTAGATGGACAAGTACTTTTGGGGGGAGAATTCAAAATTGGAGAATATTCCATCCTTTGATGCCTTTTTGAATGTAAATAGAGATTTAATAAATCAATTAAAATGATTTTCATGAGCAAGTTGCAAAAGCTAGAGGATTTGATGGATTAAGATTAGGATTAATCAGGATTTGATTAATTAAGAGGCTGATTAGTTGATTTGACAATTTTGACTTATACTTTTGGGTTAATTTAAATCAAAATGAGAAGAAAATGAATTTAGACTTAATTAAATAAGATTTTGATTTATTTAATTAAAGAAGATGGTGTTAATTTTAAATCAAATAAAGATAAATTTATTTAATTTAAATGAGATGACCTTAGAATCTAATTAAATAAAATTGATCTATTTAATTAAAGAGATGAAATGTGATGAATTTAATCAAATATAGATTATTCAATTAAACGATTAGCAAAGGAGATGATTCAGGATGAACTGGTGTTAGTAAAATCAGGATCAGGTGTATAGGATCAATCGGTATATTTTACGTGTCTACACATATAACAAGAGCAATCTATCAATAAAGTGCAAGAGTGCAACAAGGCCGATCATTTTGATTTATGCTCCATCCTAATGAAATAAAATTCTCCTAATTTGAATCATGTAATAACAAGTTTGAAGCAATATTATCATTTGTAGGAGCTGATTTGTTTAGAAACAAAGGTAACCCAAGATTGTCATGGGAACACTAACTAAACCATAACTCTAACCTTAAGTGAACACTATCCCTAATTGAACTCTAACCCTAACCCTAATGAAACCTAACCATAATTGAATTCTAAACCTAATTGAACCCTAACCCATATTAAATCCTAACATAAATTGAACCCTAATCGAAGCCTAACCCTAACCCTAATTGAACTATAACCCTAACCCTAATTAAACCTTAACTCTAATTAAACACTAGTCCTAACCCTAAATTTAGCCCTAATTAAAATCTAATTGACTCCTATACCTAACCTTAATTGAACCCTAATTGAAATCTAAATTGATGTAGCATAGAATGGTAAAAGGTTGTAAAAATAATGACATTAAACATTTGTTCATTTGTATGATAGGCAAGAACATGTAATTTTTTTAATTATCTTAATTTTTGAAAGATGAAAGAATTTTGATTTTGTAAGCATGAACAAAATAAATAATAATAATAATAATAACTTTGATAAGAATATTATTCAAGTTAGAAGTTATAATTTGATTGATTGAAATTAAAACAATCAACACAAAATTATCTTTTTTAATGTGAAAATATCATTTTTTCTTATTTAGAAACAAATTTCATTAAAAGTACCATCTAATTTATTTAATATTTTTCTCTAAGAATATAATTTTTTAACATTTAAAATATCAAAGACTATAAAAATCATCCCAATAAGAAAATCATTTGTAAGTTCCATGGCAATAGAGAAAATTGAATACACTTTTCAATCATATTTGATTATTTCAAAGAGTTTTATGTTATAGTATCGGTGTTTCAAATTTCAAGTAGAATCCAACTCCTTTTGTGGGATTACATGTCCACCCCTTGTTCTATTTACACATTAGTGTATCCAAGTGACATTCTTGTTCTTTCTCTCTATCACATTTTTATAAATCACCTTCTACGACATATATTATGCATTGTATAAATGCTACATGTTTATGCATAGGTGTGTATGGATGCCAAGAGTTGGAAAATTAGTTTAACACATGGCCATTGGTTGTATTTGCAAATGGTTTTATGTGTTCATGGATTGAACCAATAATTGTAGGAGAGTGCCTTGGTTCTTTTCATTCTATGTCCTTACATGTGTTCTATATTAGTGAATGAAAGTTTTCTTCTCTCCTATGTACCATCCCTTCTATTTTCAATAATGTTACAATTACACTTTTCAATTTACTTTGCTGCAAATTATTTCAATTCTTCCAGAGTTTTTATTAAGAATTTTTAAATATTACATCAATTAATATTTTATAGTGTGACAATTCCAAATTTCTGAGACGTTTAAGTCTCTGAATGTGATCATGTATGTAGTTGCAATCCATGTCATAATCAATTTGGGAAATAGTAAATGCCTTATCCATAGAGAGCTTGTTCTCATTCCAAGTGTAAAAGAAATAATGCATTTTCCCAAGTCAATGGGATTGCCTACCTTTGGATGTACAATGCTTATCCTCCATTGAAGAATTTATCCACAACAAAGCTTTCAATGCTAACATCTTATAATTCTATGTGTGTATTTGACACTTGAACATGACCATTTCAAAATCAAAGCATTTTCCTTGAATTGGACTCAAGTCTTCATATATGTGTCGTGTCATAGGTTGGAATTAGTTTAGGCATTAAGTTTGATATGTTGTTTTTGATATGGAACTAATTGTTAACACATAGATTTGCACTCAAAGACAAGTTGAAAAACTCTTAAATCTTGTGCACATGGGACTACTCTCAGGCTATGGGTATCCTATAATGAGGGTAGACCTCTAGGTTATGGGCCGGTTCCCTTTGGATGTTTCTTGTAAACACTAACTTAACAGAGGAAAAGGTAAGGAGGATAATGCTTGAGAAAATGAATTTAACACTAATGGGTGATACACCAACTGATAAAATGATTTGAATCTGCTTTTAAAATCTCACAAGATAATTCAATACATGAAACTAAAAAATTCACTACTCAATCTAATATGTTTTGCATAAATATTTCATCTGAAAGGCTTCTATGCTTGAAGTTTGTTTGAAAGAAAACAACAATGTTTTCAAAACAAGCATTCAAAAAATGAAAGAAACACAGTCAATGACCTACAGTATAACATACTGAACATGAACAAGACATTGAAGTAATAAGATTAAATGAAGGATTTCATGGAAATCACAAAAATTTAATCTAAAGGCTTACACACAATACTTGCACAAGACAGATCTGAGAAGGAAAATGAGCTTCTTTATTGCAAACTAGGAGACACTTGCATTACAAATCTGTAGAACTCATAAGAAATGAGTTACAAAGAATGAAGAATCTGCTACTACAGCCACCAAACTGAGAACTCCTTCTAGAAATGAGAGAGAAGATAGACTTATAGAAAAGCCTCCAAAAATTCAAATTTGAATCTTGGCTCCAAAATATGATGTGTTGTCTTACTTCTCCAAACAAGGCATGAAACTGCAAGATAACTCTATCTAGAGTTGTGAATCTCAAAACAACCTCATGGATCATATGCAACTTAAAATCCCTCTAAAAGAGGGTTATAACTGAAAGTGAACTCAAGTTTTGTGCCTTAAATCGCTCCTTGATTCAAATCCAATCAAATGGAACTCTTAACTAAAGGTAAACTCTTCATTAGGTACTTCAAAATCCATTATTTCCCTCCACATGTTGGCATAACTTCCTCAACCATCTCCATGATTTGTGCAAGGTTTCAATACTCCATTCATTTGAAATTGCATCCAAAAGTACTTTACTTTGCATTCAAAATATCATTTATTTTAAATGATTTATAATTACCATTTAAAATAAAGATTTACACTTTGAAATGAATGATAATAATAAAGGCTTCATATTATCATTTTGAAAGGAGATATGCATAAAAGGAATTTTATTTTTGCATTGAAAAGTAACATTTATTTAAATATGATTTATAATTTATCACTTTAAATAAATATTTACATTTTACAATAAATGCAAAAATAAAAGAATTTTAATCAAAATAGAAGACTTATATCATTAGTTCTTAGAAGGAATTTCTAAAAGTTTCAAAAACTTAAGGCAAAATGCCACGACCCCATCAAGTATGAAATAAGTTTTTTAATAAACATAAGACAAAAATGCCTTTCACTTCATCAAGCCTTCTAGGTCTTAACCCTAAATGAATAACAAGCATTCATTTTATTTCATTCACTTGCTGCCATGAGGAAGCTTGATGAGAAGCACCACCATGCTCTAACCCTAGGTTGAATTATTTAAGCTGGAAAAGCTCCTCCAATGCCATTGTTTGCAGATTCTGGAAGCTTGAGACACGGTAAGTTTGATTTTGTGGTTCAATCTAGAAGTCTCCTTATTTGAAAGCTTTTTTGCAAGTTTATAGGTCACGGCCTTATACATTTTCTGATGTATTTTCTATGAATCTTGTTGTATTTTGATTGTGGTTCTTATTATGGCTGCCATGAACAATTTGGCCAAGCTTTTGGAGTCTTCAATAAATAAATTCATGGGTCTTTTATTGAGTTTCACTTAATACAAAAACTTAAGTAAGTTCCTGAAAATGATTTTCTCTAGTTTACTTGCTTGGAAAATGAAGAAAAGAATGAATATTCTTTATTCCTATGCATCGAATTTTTATGAGTAGGGTGCAACCTGCAAGCCTTTTGTTGGGTTTTGATCTATCTTTCCATGAAGGTCGTGGCCATACTATTCTTTTGGGTATTTATTATTACTTCAGACAAGCTCCTTAATCTTTCTATATTCTTGTGGGCACCATTGCTTCCATAAAATGTAAAAACCCTCATAGATTTGTGGTTGTGGCCTCTGTATCTTCATAAGATATGTAAAAAAAAACCTCATATTTACAATGATTTGGTCTTTTCTCTTCATTAGGGTTTCAACAATGCACTTTTCTTTGAATTTTTGAAAATGGGTATTTATGTAACTCTATTGGAATAACAGAACTTGAACATGAGAATTAATCCTGTTGGAATAAACACTGCCTTATCACTCTGTTGTTCAAATGTCCATGGCTCTCCCTAAAATTATTCATTTAATTTCTTCTTATGCTCTTCAAAAAAGTTCAGTGCAAATTAGCATCATGTATGCTATTCATTGTGGAGGCACTGTTAGATTGTAATGTGGTTTCCCTTGCTAATCAGTTCATGCAAATAACTTTATATTTCCTCATTGTGAATCCTTCTTAGTAAAAGAAAACTATCTTAATATCATCAATTTGTTGTTTGTATGTAAAATATTTTTTATCTTATGAAGAAAACAACATGACCTCACCTTTTTTTAATACATATACTGTAACTCCATTTGTCATTCTATTCTTTGCAAACTCAATAATACAACTTGTTGTTAGAGTATTGTTACTTGTATGTTGATCACTGTTTTGAGGCTGGGGCTTGATTTATTTGGTATCTCTAGAAAGGAAAATGTTGCTTATTCACTTTCTCACAATTCCTTAATCATAGAAATGCCAATGATCCTTTGTGTATGAAAAACACTGAATACTCATGGTATATGATTAGTGCTTGATACCTGACTCGGCATTGTTTCACAATGAAAGTTTGATATTTGCTTTATGAGTAAATATTTATGCCTGTTCATTATCTTTGAAAAGTTGATATAATGGCTTTAATTGTTGTTTTTTCATACTATGCTTATGAAATTATTATGAGTTGAGCTCAACCCTTGAGGGAGCCACATTTCTTCCAACTCATGTTATAATTTTGATGATCATCAACAAGAATTTTCCTATATCTGCACATGAAGCAAACAAGTTAGAAAAATAGTGAATCAATGATTTCTTCCTAATGATTTGATTTGACATTTTTTACATTTATCTCTCAAATATTGACTAAGTTGATTCAATTTGATAATGACTATAAATCATATATTTGTTGATAAGCACACAATTGGATATCATGCCCTGAGCTCTAACAAAAGTTTACAATCAACTGCAGGTTCTGGAATTCAGGAGCAAAGGAGCTAAAGACACGGAAGATGAAGCTGAAGAGTAATGAATCAACCCTACATCAGCCTCCTAGGCAATGACGGACATGACCTTCCTTTTATGTGTCTTTCTTCTTTTAGTTGATCTTTAGGTGTATGGTTTATAGTTGTTGTTGAATTTAATCAACTTAGTCATAACCCATGACTTGTGTGGGGTTACAGAAACATATCTTTTAATAAATCAATTACTTCAAAGTATGTAATGGCTTATGTTTCCATTTGAACTTGTTTTCAATTACATAATCTAAAATAATTGATATGAATTTTTTGAAAGCATATGTGTTCTGTAATCAACTGAAGTAATAATTTTAGCATACGTTGCTCCAGAATTTCATCTCTTTTATGATAATCAGCGATGACAAACATTGCAGAAAATAATGACTATTTACTTTCATTTCTCAGAATTTTTGTTTTCCAAATGAAAGATGTTTGTTACTTTGTTAGGATTGTTTAACAGTTCAATTTAAACCGATTGAATGATTCTAATAAATCAACCTCAGAAAACTCTTTCATTTTGAAAGCAAAGGTTCATTGGATGAACCATAAATCAAAACTTTTAAACCCCACCAAATAATTGCTCATTAAATCTTCACTAATTTAAGTAGGAAGCTAAAATTAGTAACACTAACAAAGCATTACATACCATCTAGGTCTTTCAACTTTTACTATCGGTTTACATCTACATTGTTGAAGCTGGGTTGGGATTTTCCCATGCAAGACATGAAGTTTTCAGGGGACACAATACCTTTGATACTCACTTGTAGCAACAACAACATGGGGAATGCAAAGAGAGCATAACAATACTATTAAGGCCCCATATTATGACTATTACCGAGTTTGGTGTGGTAGGAGATGGAGTTATTGTTAACACTCATACCTTTCAAAATGTCATCTTCTACATTCACACATTTTTTGATAACTTGGTGGAGCACAAATTTTTGTGCCCGAAGGAAAATGGTTGACTAGAAACTTTAACTGGACAAGTCATCTCACACTATACTTCGATGCAAAGGTTGTAATCCTTGGATCCTAGGTAGTTCATTATGACATCCTTTCTATATTATGCCTTTGATTTCAAATGACACTTGAATGTTGAGTTAATGAGATTAATCAACAAAGGGATGTGGTCTAATATTTAGCATGTAGAATTAGGAAACCCGATTTAATTCACAATGCTACCATTTCTGTGTACTACACTCAATCATATAATGAAATAAAACACAACAAAAAATGATAAATGTTACATACATATTCCAAAAAATGAAACTCATTAAGACCATGGCAAGTGACTTACCTCAAGATTCTGCACAAATTTTGTCGTGCTAGCAACGATAACGATGAGAAAAAAATGGGCAGATTTTGTAGGAAAAATTTATAAATCCCTACCACAACATAATTTTTTTTAATGAGATGAACCAAAACCAAGCTCCCTACAATTGTTGCTTCAATCTATTCACAATAAACACAAAGTGGATATGAAAATATTGAGGTTTTAGGGCTAGACAAGATTTGATGCATGCAACAAAAATCTAATTTGATTTGGATATCTAAATATTAAATGTGAGGCAATATTTATTTTCAGACATGAGACAAGGAATGTTTAACTGTCGGAAACAACCACCATGTAACAATAATCAATGACCAAAAAATTGTTTTAACACCACCCTGATTGAAACTTCACAATATGTGTAATCTATAACAAAAAATATTAAAATTACACTCTACATAATTTTATAATGTATAATCAACATATGAATAAGCCTGATTAATACAAGATTTATGGCCAGGATTAGTCTACTAATTAGCAAGTTACCTAAAGTTGGACAAATTTTCATAATGTGTATCTTTTGCCACTGCCCCGAAAAAATACGGCTATTTATTGTGGAAATTTTATTTTTAATATACCTAAAATGCAATTTAAAAAAACATGTATATAGAATAAAGGCGTGTTAGGGTAAGAAACCCTAAAAGGATTCTATTTAAGTTATATTTTGGGGGACCAAAAATAGGCTTGAGCAGCAGGGCAAAGTGAGCATCGAGTTTTTTATATGCAGAGAATGGCAAAACGATTTAGTAGAGAATCTAGAGGCATTTTTGTGCATAATTATGCAGGTTGCAGCCTAGTTTGAAGTGGCTGCACTCTGTATTGTCAAGTGCAGGGAATCATGGCAGTGATTCGCCTTGATTAGAACAACTATTCTCTTTTGTGTTTGTGTGTTTGTTGTTGCAAGAAACCACAAGGGAAGGAACATAGATGGCACACCATATATATATATTCACGCTGCTTCTTCTTCCAAGACAAGTCTCGAAGAGCAAAACACGGGAGAGGAAGAGGCGGCGTGGATTTATATATGGTGTGGTAAGAGGAATACAGAGGTATGTCATCCTAATAGTAAACAGCAATGTGAATGTGCGCAGCGCACATAGGTAGATTGTAAGTTTCTTCTCTAAATTTAAAGTTCAGATTTGAATTTTCTTTTAAAACAGAGGAGTTTTTTAAATTTTTCTTACGTTTCAATATTTTAAAAATTTTATAAGGGAGAATTTGTAATTTTCTCAGATTTATAGAGGCCAAACCCTAATTGATGATAGGCAACGGCTATTTTTGCAGTAATAAAGTTATATGTATATAAAAGCGTGTTAGTAGATTTCCGAAAAATATTTTATATGAGCTATATTTTGGTGACCTAAAATTAGGGTTGAGCAGCAGGACAAAAGCACTGATTATTTCATATGCATAGTAATAGATGGCAAAATGATTTAACGGAGAACGGTGGCGGCAGATTAGGGCATTTTTTCTAGGTTGCAACCTAGTTTGAAGAGGGTGTATTCCTTATTGACACGACCAGGTAATAATGGCGGTGGCTTGCCTTTGCTTAGGACAAATAATATCATATGTGTTTCTTGCTGCAAGAAGAGTGGCAGGGTTAAAGCAAATGAACAAGGGAAATAGCATATATGCTACACCATATATATATTGAGGATGTTTCTTCTTCTTCGAAGGCAAGCCTCCAAGAGCGAAGCATAGGAGAGGAAGAGGCGACCTGAATAAATATATGGTGTGGCAAGAGGAATAACAGAGGCATCTCGTGCAAGTAGTACTCAGCAAGATGAATGCACGCTAGACGCAGGTAGATTGTAATTTTTATTTCTTAAATTAAATCACAGATTTGAATTTTTATAAAACAGTAGTTTTCTGAATTATCATTAGATTTCAACATATTACTGTTTTTGACAATTTGTAAGGGATACTTCGTAATTTTCTCAGTTTCATGTAGGCCAAACTCTAATTGTTGAGATGCAATGCCTATTTGTACGGTAAAAGGTTGTATTTAATTATATTTTTTCCGAGGGGAGCAAAAATCTTAAAAGACTGATAAAGTGGCAGATGCCATGCTATTTATCATAGCAATTTGCAGATCCACTACTTATAAAATGATTAGTAATGCCTACCGTGGCTCGGATTGAAGAAAAGGAATTTGATTTCAATTGAATTTTTTTTATCTGGTGAAATATAATATCTAATACCATATTGAATTATTGATAATTACTTTTACTATTGAATAATATAAAGTTTACCAATACTAAATTAATATAAACATGCAATGTGTATCTGCTCACATAGATACACATAATAACATAATATTATTGATAATTACTTTTACTATTAAATTATATAAATTTTTAAATACTAAATTAATATAAATATGCAATGTGTATCTACTTGTATAGATACACATAATAACACAATACCAATAAATCTTTTATATGATAAAGAATTTTTTATATAATAAAGTTCATTATAAATGAAGGGAAAATGCAAATACTCAAAAATAGTTGCCACACCTTTGTAAATAATAAATAATGTAATAGTTATAAAGTCAAATTTTTTAACATATGTTTAGCCGATAGGCTATATATATTGTGAATATAAATTGAATCAAAACCTGTCTCACGCCTTGTTCCTCTAAAACAATTTTCAGAGGTTGTTTTCTGTTTAGAAACCACTTATAATATAAAGCAGACGAGATTGAACTTCTTGAAAGGTGTGGCCCTAATTGCCGTCAAACTTCTGTTATCTCGAAATGCTAATAAACATAAAAAGTAAATCAAAGAGGCTAGCACAACGCCTTTTATCTTGCATTACATATTTGTATTTTTGTTTCCTCTAGGTGGCACCAGCTAAACTGGAAGCCTTATTGTTGAATCATCTAAGAATAGCTGAAATAGCGGCGACAGGGTACATTTTTCCTTGTATAATTGCATTCCAATTTTTTGTTTTCTCTAAAAATGTGCGGGCATTTATTATGCTACTCGGCCATTCTTTCATTCTCTCCTAAAAACAAGCAAGACAAAGCTATCAACATCATTATTAAGATACACATAATAACATAATATTATTGATAATTACTTTTACTATAAAGGGAAATAAGGGAAGAAAAAGACAAGCAAGACAAAGCTATCAACATCATTATTAAGATACACATAATAACATAATATTATTGATAATTACTTTTACTATAAAGGGAAATAAGGGAAGAAAAAGACAAGCAAGACAAAGCTATCAACATCATTATTAAGATACACATAATAACATAATATTATTGATAATTACTTTTACTATAAAGGGAAATAAGGGAAGAAAAAGACAAGCAAGACAAAGCATATTAAGAGACAAATAAGGGAAGAAAAAGACAAACAAGACAAAGCTATCAAAATCATTATCAAAGGTTTGAAGGATTTTGGGGGGAAGAAGAGGATTGATATTTTAGCAAGTGATTTATGTAAAGATAAGCTAAAGTGGGTTGGTTGTATTCAACATGCAAATAGGATCGGAAAGAAAACATAAGGCAAATAGGATCGGGCATGTAAGGGTTATCTTAAGAAGCATGGAAGACAAGTTTGCTATCCTACAAAATAGGGGGATGCTTAAAGGTTCCAATATATACTTGATGATGATTTAAAATTTGGGCAACAAGAAAATCGGAGGAAGGAGTAGGAGAAAGTGAAATCAGCAAGAGAGGCAGGTAAATGGGCATGGTTGAAGAATGGGAAAGCTCAGATTAGTGAACGTTTACCATTCAAGAAATAGGGATTCGGGGCCCCATGGGAGTATTTAGATATCGTAAGTTGGAATTGTAGGAGTTTCTCGTGGAGGAGAGGACCGGGGTTGGGGCCTGTTGTGGAAGGGAAAGACATCATTATTCTTACGGAAATGCATGAGCATGAGGGTTGTAAAATTCTCGATTTTGAAGGTTACTTTAAAGTCTCAATGTGCAATGAAGGGATTGAGCTAGGTAAAAGATATGGCGGGATTGTTGTGCTAATAAAAGAAACTTGGGGCGAGATAATAAAGGTTGAAAAAGAGGACCCAAACAAGTAGTTCATATGGCTGAAAATTACATAAAATGGAGGTACAATTTGGCTAGTTGCTTGCTATTTTGCTCCTAAAAACTCTATACAAGAAGAGAAGGCTAGATAATGAAGATCCTTTTGCAACTCTAAAAAAAGACATTTTTGTTTTTAGTATCTCTAGAGAAATAGCGTTATTGGGGGATTTTAATGCCAAGACTGCAAATAACCAGTCAATACAGCTGGGCAGCAATGGTGGGGGGGACAACAATCCTCTTTGGTTTGAGGAAGATGGGGTTCAACTTTGGGAAAGGGTGTCACAAGATCGTAATGGCAGCGTGTCACACTTTGGAGTGGAATTGCTTGGTCTTTGCAGCTTGTATGGCATGGTTATTTGTAATGGTATGAAAAATTGGCCACAATCAAGTGGTATTACTTGTAAAACCTACAATGGGAAAAACATGGTGGACTACTTGATTTGTTCTCAAAACTCTATTTCTAGGCTAATGGGGTTCAATATTGGGTGTTGTCCTATTGGTTTAAATTTTGACCATATGCCTCTTTTTGCTAAGTTTAGCATACATGCTAGCTGCCAGCAAGAAGATTAGATGCAACATGCACAAAGGGAAGTCCATTCTCAAGGTAAAATCTTGGTGAATCAAGAAAATCAGGAGCTCTTTGTTGCTGCATTGGAACACCACCTTCAAGGGGAAAAAAACAATATAACATGCAAAGAAAACGATTTAAAAAATGACTTCATTGGTAGCAATAGGTTAATTCCTCTAATTCTCAAGGCTCTTGAGGGATGCAAGAGATCTCATCCTAGGAGGGGGATTTCAAACACTTTCCCGACTAATCCTTGGTATGATGAAGAGTGCAAGGCTGCAAAAAGATTGGTCAAAAAGAATGAGTCTATCAAAGAAAACAAGGTTAAGTACGAGAAGTTGGTAAAATCTAAAAAAGAAAGCTATGTGAATTCTAGAAGGATGAAGCTGATCTCTTTGAGTAAACACAAGCCCAAAGGCTTTTGGAGAGAGATGCAGCAAAGGAAAAAGCAAATAGAAAGTAATATTATGGAGGGGCAGTGGTTAGATTATGCGAGGCTCCTCTATGAGTAGCCGCTAGAGAAAAGCAAGCCTCCTCTTGTTAGTGCTCCAAGTGAGATCTTCGCGAAGGATGACATCAAACAAGGTATAAAAAATCTCGCAAGTGCTAAAGCTCAAGACATTGATGGGCTGCAGGCTGAATTCTTAAAGTGGGGCATTGAGCTCCTTACTCCTCACATCAAATTTCATTTTAATAACATCACGCAAAGGGGCTTTATGGTTGAATGGACAACTAGTGTGGTCATTCGTCTACATAAAAGTGGGGATATCAATAATCCAACTACCGTACTATCATGGTCAATCCTCTCCTTGGAAAACTCTTTGGGAGCATGTTAGAACGCAGAATCAGCAATTGGGCTGAAAAAGAAGGAAAAAGGGAAAAAGGGCAAGCGAGCTTCAAGCCAAGGTACTCTACTATAGATCATTGCATCATGCTTAGGCACTTCATTGAAAAAGTGTGGGACATTCAAGGGGAAGAAGTTTTTTTCTACTTCGTGGACTTCAAAAAAGTCTGACACTGTGCCTAGGGACAAACTTTGGAATAGAATGGAGGAACTTGGGATTCTTAATGAATTCAGGGCAGCTGTCCATAGGCTGTATGAGCAGGTTAGAGCTAAAATCATAACCAAAGATGGTATGTCTGAGTGCTTTGGTAGTGACATTGGGGTCAAATAGGGTTGTCCTTTGTCTCCCACCTTGTTTGGGTTGTATATTGATAAGCTTGAAGATTGGTTAAACAAAACTGTTGGGGAGGGCATTCAATTTGTTGGTTATGTGGTGAAGTTATTTTTATATGCAGATGACCTTATTCTAATTGCTAAAACGACCCTTGGTTTAAGAGATCATTTAAAGGCTCTTGAGCTCTTTTGTCAAGAGGTTGGGATGCAAGTGAATACTGGTAAAACCAAAGTTATGGTTTTCTCTTTGAAAAGGAAAAAACAACAGGTTGATTTTATTGTTGAGGGGAGTTCTTTAGAAGTGGTGGAAGAATACAAGTACTTGGGTATTGATTTTCACAATAGGCTCAGTTGGGAGACATGTAGAGCGAAAAGGATTCAAGGTGGTTGGAGAGCTTCTTACTTGATGCAGAACAAGTGTAGGACAATAGAGTTATGGGATTGGAAGACCAAGAAAACCCTTTTTGGTCTGTTGGTCACGCCAGTTGTCCTATATGGTTGTGAAGTTTGGGGAAGTAGCATGTCAAGCCGCAAGTGGAGGAAGGTTGAAATAATTCAAAAGTACTTAATCACTACTAGTATCAAATTCAAGGCATCGATTCCCTACGAGATTCTTTTAGCTAAGGCTGGGATGTTTTCGATGGAGGCATCAATAGTGATCCGCTTAATAAGTATTTAAAAAAAGTTGAAAACATGGATATGCAACGTTGGCCGAAAATGGTTGTTAAAGAGGAGCTAAATCATAGGAAGAAGACTTGGATGAAACAAAATAGCAATTGGTTGAGATAGTGGGACATTAGGTTACACGAATGTCCTAATACTAATGGGGAGATAAAAAAGTTTTTCTTCAAAAAGTTTAGAGTTGCTATGTGGGGTAGGCAGCTTGGTCGCAAAAAAACACATTATATCAAAGAGTTCAACCCCATGTGGGGAGCATGACGAAAAAAACTACCTAAGGTTCCCAATTAAAGGTAAGGCGAGGCTTCTCATTGTGTAGCTCAGGATTGGGTCTCATCATCTTAGATGTGAAACAGGTAGGTGGATTGTCCCCAAGGAAGAGTGGGAGCAAAGAACTTGTATTTTTTGCAGCAAGGGGGTGGTTGAGACCGAATGTCACTTTATCTTCGAGTGTGCAGCTTATGAAGACATTCGTATCCACTATGAGAGCAACTTGAAGGTGGATAATTTAAATGAGCTCTTTAAAGAGGCAATGCTCCTCAAGACGGCTAGGTTCCTGATCAAGATTCATAACAAAAGAGCAGACTTGGAAAAGAATCTGAAAATGGTTAAAGATCAAACTCTGGGTCCCATCGACTAATGGTCTCGTGGACGATATTAAAATCATTCAATTCAATTCAACTCCATCTATTTTATTACTATGCTTTCTAATATTAAACTATGATAAAAATAGAGTAATAATAACTAATTACTCAAACACAAAAATAACATTATATTATATAAAGATCTTTAATATAAACGACGATGCTTCCCAATCAATTAAAAAATTAATGAATTATTTTATTTTGGTCAAATCTCGTCAAAATCTCTGTAAACAAATTTAATTCTTCACTAAGTACTCATTTCCGAATATCTTTTGTTTTTTTTAAATATTACAAATTATATTCATTTAAATATATATAATTTTTTTTATTTAGTTATATTTATTAAAACATCAAAAATATTATGTCTTTTGAAATGAACTATTATTTTCATAATTTATGTTTTTTATAAGAACACAAAATAATTAATCGGAATCTCATTTCAAATTTTATAACCAGTCAATTTGGAAGCAGACGTTTTGGGCCTGTATTCTGTGGCTGCATAAAGAGACAGGAGGTAGCCGTCAATGGCCGATCGAGCGAGGAGTAATGTTGTGTTGATTCTATTCCATACCCTATTATGGAAGGTTTAAAGTTGGCATGTTTTCTCAATATTTACTTACCATACCCATCTACTTGACGTTCAACAAATGCAAATCTACTCTTTTCTTTGTCAGAAATTACAGTGCCCAGTAACCCCAAAATAAAAATGCTACAATGTTATTTGTCTGCTGCTAAACAAAGATTATCATTGAAAGTTTTTTTGAAAGTTTTTGGATTTGATTTCATAGATATTTCTTATGATCATAGAATGTTTTATCATAAGGACCCATCAGTTTTCCTCTTCTCTCATTCACTATGTCTTGATGATAGATTTTTGATGAAAAATAAATTATAAAATATGATTCCATGAAAAATAAACTATCCAATTAATTCCAAAAAATTTCAAAAATTTCAATATTATAGGTTGGAAATCTTATGTCTCTACATAAATATATTGTTACTTGCCTGTGCTCTATCTATTTTCATCTGAAATATATATCTAAATCTACGTTTTTGTGTTGCATGGGTAGACCAGGCCTTTGCCTTCGAAGAAATCAAAGGTCTTTATTCCTAAATAAGGTTTCAACAGATGTATTCAATATGTTCCATATATTTTAATTCTTAAGATCTTTCGTTGGTTTCTGATTTCAAATGATTCATGCTTGCACAACAGAGTAAATAGTATCAACTCCCTAAGTAAATGCTTATATCTATAATGCCTTGAATTTTGGTTTTTTAAGTAGAAGCCCTTACTATGGATATGCTTATGATTTAGTGCTTTTGAAGTTGAATAAAGCTAAAACTTTATGTAGAAAATCTCAATCTAGAAGGTGGATTTGGAATGCTTTGTATTTACCATAGGATAGGAAATTCCTTTTGAGGCCTACCTTATATTTAGATTCCTAATAAAACGAACATTAAGTAGTGCTTTGAAAGAAAATAAAGTGAATTTATTTTTCATGATATCATGCCACAATTATCTTTAGGGGAAATTATGGTGAATTCTTATTGTAGATTTAGGAAATAGTTCATATGATTCAATGGAATCTAGGAAATTTGATTCTTTTCTCTTCTAATAGTACAAATAAACATTAATGTCTTAAATTTTATTGGAATTTCTTATTCACTTTCCTCTTTTTGATGATCGTTGAATGTAGTTTGAATCAATAATATAAAAATATATTTTATTTGTGGATCTATATAGGAAAACACGTGGGCTTGTGTATTGTTTTGACATGAACTTGATAAATTATTTTAAAAAAATTATTCTTCTTTTATTCAACTATATAAATTTGATGTGCTTTTTGGATGTCTTAATAGGTTGGCACTCCAATGGGACAAAGGGAGCAGACTTCAAGCTTGAAAGCATTCACAATATAAAGAAAGTCTTGCTTGAGATTTGAAAGGAAAATGAGAACTCTAAAAAATTTTAGCGCTTAGGAAGTGTAGTTATTGAAATTGTTGTAAATGCATAAAATATCTCATTGTAGAGAATGGATCACTATCATTTAGGGTTTTTTTCTTCCTATTAGAGGACCATCTTCCTCATTTCTATGATCTTGAATTGTATAAAATATTTGGGGATGACAACCCTTCCATGTAGCATAGATTTTTACATCTAATCTATGTAAAGTTTTTGATATTAGGGAAAAGCATATTTTGAAGGGATCTGTAACCCTTTACAACAAGAAAAGCCAGGCTGCAGAAAGGACAGCCTGCAGCCAACAAAAAAGCCAGCACCCAAACAAAACCCATCAAGATTTACAATTAGCACTTTTCTTGTGGGAGCGAAGAGTCATGTCGAAAGAAGGCCGTGAAGATTTATCTTTTTTACCCTTGACAGTAATCCATCCTTCTTCCACCTGCGCAGCCATACTATGCCACACCTTCTTAATATTTTCATGATGATGAAAGCCAACAACCTTACACTTGGGGTTGTCCTCATGACTACTTTGTAAAGATAGAGACTTATCAGAAAAGCTGTCGGGATGAACAGCCGAGGCGCTTTCACCCGGAGAGGCAGCCAATGGCTCAATAGGGGTTGCCTTAACAACCTCACCAATAGAGACGACCGGAGGGGGGGTTCCAAGGTCCTGTGGTTCCGAAGCAACCACCTCAGAAAAACTCCTGTTATGATCAACATTCTTCTCAACAGTATAATGTTGTTGAGAAGCACCTTTCCACCAAGTTGATGTCTTAGTATTTTTCTCAAATCCACAATGTGCAGCAGCGTGTCCGGTTTTGAAGCATCTCCTACACCGGAAAGGAATTCCTTCATAATCCAAAGATTGGATCCAAGAGCCTTTAGAAGATTTGAGTAAGATCTCAGCAGGTAACCCTTTTGAAACATTTAAATCGACCAATATGCGAGCAAAGGTGGAATGAAGAATGTCAGAAGATTCATCATCCACCATCAAAAAATCTCCAAGAGCATCACCCACTTCCTCCAAAAGAGAGTCATTCCAAAGATGAAGGGGGAGATTAGGTAATCGAACCCAAATTGGGAATTTGTTAAAAGTTTCAGAAACAGGGTTGAAATTAGAATGCCAAGGTTTGACCATCAGCAAAAATTTGTCTTCCCAACTAAAAAATTTGTCACACAAAATAACATTTATGTCCTAAGCATTGTCAAATTTTGCCACAAAAAATCCTTTAGCCATAGGATAAATAACATTTGTCACACTAAATAACATTTCTAATCTATGTAAAGTTGATGTTATCAATAGATAAACTTTTTGTGTACAAAATTTTATCCTCTTAAAGAATAGATAATTTATGTTTTCCCCAATCTACTTTATGTTCTATATCAGCATCTAAAACAATATGAAACCATGGGTGAAAAAATAGAGATAGTCTCAAGGTCATGCACTAGTATCCAAAGTATTACGAAGAAATTGAAATTCTAAAATGTTGGATTCACAAGTTAGCGGTAATTTTTAATTTTATACATCATTCTCAAAATATACAAATATGCACTCAAAACAGACCTAGATGGTTATAAATCACCTAAAGTATTAATAAGATGTGTATACTTTAACACAAAGTCTATGTAACAGGTAGGCAATAGCATTTGTATTATTGACAAAAGATGTGCCACAAATTTTTTGGGTTCATCTACCAAATTAATGTCATCATCATATGAACAAGGGGTACATCATTAGAATATAGTGATGATACACTGCCCATGTTAGTTATTTCTAATGTTGGAAAACACACTGTCCCCTATTAAATATTTCTAGACATCTTACATTCTAATGATGTCCCTTGTCCACTTTTCCTACACAGGAGACGACGTGTTTTCCAACACTACAAACAATGTGAACATTGTTTGTTCCAATCATATCAAAAAAGTGAAATGTCATTTTCACTGTAACCAAAAAGTTGTTTTAAAATTTGAAGGTGGACTTCATTACATAATTGACAAGGGACAGTGTGTTTTCCAATAGGGGACAGTGTGTTTTCTAATAGGGAACAAAAAAATGACAATGTATTTTCCAATAGAGAAATAACTAATTGGAAATAACTAACAGGGGACAGTGTGTTTTCCAACATTATTTGCAGTGTTGGAAAACACATTGCCCCTTGTGGAAATAATTGACAAGGGACAGTATGTTTTCCAACACTGCAAATAATGTTGGAAAACACAACTGTCCCATGTTAGTTATTTCCTTGTTGGAAAACACACTATCATTTTTTTCCCTGTTGGAAAACACACTGTCCCTTGTTAGAAAACACGCAGTGTCATTTTTTTTGTTCCCTATTGGAAAACACACTGTCCCCTATTAGTTATTTCCAATGTTGGAAAGCACTATCCCCTGTTGTCAGGGACAATGTGTTTTTCTATAGGGAACAAAAAAATGGCAATGTGTTTTCCAATAGGGAAATAAGTAATTGGAAATAACTAATAGGGGACAGTGTATTTTCCAACATTATTTGCAGTGTTGGAAAACACACTATCCCTTGTGGAAATAATTGACAAGGGACAGTGTGTTTTCCAACACTACAAATAATGTTGGAAAACAACTGTCCCCTATTAGTTATTTCCAATTAGTTATTTCCCTATTGGAAAACACGTTGTCCCCTATTGGAAAACACACTGTCCCTTGTTAGTTATTTCCAATGTTGAAAAACATAGTCCCCTGTTGGAAAACACATTGTCCCCTATTGGAAAACACACTGTCCCCTGTTAGTTATTTCTAATGTTGGAAAACACACTGTCCCCTGATGGAAAACACACTATCCCCTATTGGAAAACACACCGTCCCCTGATGGAAAACACACTATCCCCTATTGGAAAACACACTGTCCCTTGTTGGAAAACACACTGTCCCCTGTTAGTTATTTCCAATGTTGGAAAACACACTATCCCCTGTTGGAAAACACACTGTCCCCTGATGATAAGAGTTACCAAAAAGGTATACTCCTTTAGAATTATAATTTAATTTTCCTCTACCTTGTAGTAATGATTTCAATGGTATTCAGTAAAAATTCTATAGGAGAGTAATTAAATCATGAAAATCATGGACACATCAAGGGATTTCAATGGTATTGGGTGAAAATTTTATTTAGTTTTGAATATCATTTTTGTTTTACTTAGATGGTTTGAATATCATTAAATTAATTTGAGTTTATTAATATGGCTAGTAATTAAATTAATTTGAATATAATTTTTGTTCAAGAATCTTTGAGTTCATTTGTTCAACTCCACTTATAGAATCATCTCTCTCTTTTCTTGCACAATTTCATATGTAGTACAAAACCTCTTGAATTTATCCACTTTTATATTTCCATTTTCTCATTGCACATACTGCACACACCTTCCTCAACTTCTCGAGGGTGGGAAGAATCTCTTCAATCAATACATTATCTATTTCATTCAATTTATTCATTATAAGGTCTTTGAACACCATTTTTATGTCTCTCTTTGGATTAATCCATCATCATCATTGCATAAATCCATTAGGTTAAACCTTAAACCCTAAACCTAACATCCATCATTGTATTAATCCATTAGGTTGATTTGAGGCTAATATAAATTTATTAATCTAAGCATTTTTCATCCATCGCAATCCTTTCATTATCAATGCATCTTTCTATCCCAATCATTAAATATCTCCCAACCCATTGACCTTCGATCTCCCCATGCTTATATTCCTATCCACCATCCATCAATCCTACAACCTTGTCCAATCATTCCATAATCCCTTGTCATTGGTACCTAGCTATAGGATACTCCTACAAGAAATATAATTCCATCTATCTTATTATTACATCAATCCTTCCAATCTAAAATTGTAATAAAATCATAATCCATGCAATTTGATTATGCAATCTACAAGAAATCATCCGATAACATATTACATAAAGGCTCCATTTGATATGGTCTCTCATATGGTTGATTGAATATTATGAATGGTATGTGGATTTGTCTTTAAACCAACATAGTCTTGGTATAGTTGGATGATTTTTAATATAAAAATGGTAGCACATACCTACTAGAAAATGTTTCGATGATAATGAAGGGTAAAGGGTTCTATTTGCAAACTCTTGTTGTGGGGGATGATGCAATTCAAGGATCAAAGGGTATAGTAGCAATTGGCCTAGATGATAAGATTTTTGAACTTAATAATTCCATGGAACAAAAACAATTGGAAAACGATGATAAGGAAAAGGTAAAATGAGATCTAAGTATAGAAAGGGTTAGAGAGAGAGGGAGGGGTAGGTAGAGAGAGGTTGTGTGTGTGAGGGAGAGAGGGGGAAGGAGGGAGATAGGGAGTGGTAGAGTGGGAGGGATAGAAGGACCCAAAATGGACTTAGTAGGAGGGGGAGATATGCTAGTGTATTATGGGACATAGGGACCCAAAAAAACTATAAGGGTCTTTGTATGGATTAAAGTAGTCAATTTAGTTAGTTTTATAAACTCATAACTTTATGTAAATTTCAAATGTTGGTAGAAAGAGATATAGATATAGGGTAGAACCACTATATAATAGTCTCAAGATACTTCCTCTAGTTTAACCATATAGATTATTATATTATCCATATTTCTATGTATTTATATACCAAGGATGTGTCTTATATCTCCTACATATTTCATCTCAAACCTATAATCCAACTAAAACTTGAGTTATCTAATCAATTCTCTCTATGTACCTCTCCCTCTATTCCTTCAACCTCACCTCTCTCTACCTACCTCCCCCTACCTCTATACTTTTCTCTATATCTCATCTCTCACCATCCCTTGAGAGAGAGGAGGGGAGGGAGAGGAGAGAGAGGGCAATGAACGATAAAGGGAGGAGTAGGTGGAAAGAGAGAGAGGGGAAAGAGGGACAAAGGGAATTCTTAATTTCAAGAATCTTTGAGTTCATTTGTTCAACCCCACTTATAGCATCATCTCTAACTTTTCTTGCACAAATTCATATGCAATACAAAACCTCTTGACTTTATCAACTTCCTGCATTACCATTTACCCATTGCACATATTACACGTGCACCTTCCTCAACTTCTTAAGAGCGGGAAGAATCGCTTCAGTCAATACCTATCTATCTCATTCACTTTGGTCTACTTCTTTTCAAGTATTTTTAGAGTATGTGCAATGGGAAAATGGAAAAGTAGAACTAAAGCAACAGGTACTAGAATGTATGAAATGAAAAAGGAATTTTCTCTAAAAACACTTGACAAGAAGCATACCTAAGTGAATGACATAGATAATGTAATGAATGAAGAAATTATTTATGTTCTTGAGAAGTTGAGGCAGGAGCTTGTGCATTATGTGCAATGGATAAATAGCAATCTGGAAGTGGATAAAATCAAGAGGTTTTGTATTGCATATGAATTTGTGGAAGAAAAGGAAGTGATAGATGATGCTATATGTGGATTTGAACAAATGAACTCAAAGATTATTGAACTTAAAAATTCCATGGAACAAATACAATTGGAAATAAAGACAAGGAAAATAAAAAAATTAGATCTAAGTGCAAAAAAAGACAATCAATTCCAAGTGGAGACATGAAAGTCTTATCTGAAAAGGTAGACAAGTCTTGTAAAGAACTTGTTAAAAGAAACATCTACATTCTCTAATAAAAAATACACTCTCAAAGCTAAGAAAAAATTAGCTATAGAGCTACATAAAAGTATTCAAGACATTGAAAACTCTATCTAAGAAATGGATGTTGCTATCCTAAGCGTTGATGAGGTATATGATGGGGTTTGCATCATAGATTTCTATACACATCTTTATGAAAATATGGTTATGGGGGAGGATGGTATATGGTATATGGTATGAAAGAGGAGGGGGGGTGGTGAAAATGGTTTGATCATGTTTCATAACACCTAGTGTTTTCCAACCTTCAATTATTGTAATGAAAACCTTTTCTTATTTAGAGAGTATGAATGTGATTGAATGAGGTAGATAATGTATTGATTGAATATATTCTTCCTATTCTTGAGAAGTTGAGGAAGGTGCATGTGCGGTAAATACAATGGGAAAAAGGTAATGCAAAAGTAGATAAACTCAAGAGGTTTTGTATTGCATATGAATTTGTGCAAGCAAAGAAAGTGAGAGATGATTCTATAAGTGGAGTTGAACAAATGAATTCAAAGATTCTTGAACTTAAAAATTCCATGGAACAAATACAATTGAAAACCAATGATAAGGAAAAGGAGAAATTAGATCTAAGTGCAAAAGAAGAGAATCAGTTGGGTGGAGACATGAAAGTCTTATCTAAAAAGGTAGAAAAGTCTTGTAAAGAACTTGTTAAAAGAAAAATATGCATTCTCTAATCATAGAGACACTCTCAAATAAGCAAAAAGTGGCTAGAAAGCTACTTAAAATTATTCAAGACATTGAGAAATATATCCAAGAAAGGGATATTGTTATCCTAAGTGTTGTTATCCCCCTACTGTACCAAAGATTTGTTCTAAAATTTGAAGGTGGACAAGTGAAGAAGGCTCTTTTTTACCATGTAATTGATGTAATCATCATAATTAATCATTCATAATTTTCCTCAAATGTGTTTATAAGGCATGTGGATGAGAGTTTGAAATATTCAAATGCCTTATTCAAATCCCTCTCTTTATCCCCCTGTATCCCTCCCACTCTCCATATCTCCCTCTATCCCTCTCTCTCTCTTTGTATCCCTCTGTATTGAGAACTTCTATCCCTCCCACCCTACCACTCCTTATATCCCCTTTCCCCCCCCCTCTCTCTCTCTCCCTCTCTCTCTCCCTAGAGTATGTTTCTTTTTTTCCTTCATCATAATTGTATTTCTTTTTTTCCTTTGTACTAGTTCTTTATCAATACCATCATTGTTTAACAAAACTCTTTTCATGATCAATGACTCACGTCTCCAATTGTATTTGTTCCATGGAATTCTTAAGTTCAAGAATCTTTGAGTTCATTTGTTCAACTCCACTTATAGCATCATCTCTCACATTATTTACTTGCACAAATTCATATGCAATACAAAACCTCTTGACTTTATCCACTTCTACATTTCCATTTTCCCATTGCACATACTGCATATGCACCTTCCTCAACTTCTCAAGAGTGGGAAGAATATCTTCAGTAAATACACTATCTATCTCATTCACTTTGGTCTACTTCTTTAGATTCCTTTTCCATTTCAACTTCTCAAGAGAAGGAAGAATCTCTTAATTCAATACATTATGTGTTATTATTCTTCCTTGGAACCATTTTTCACCATCCCCCTCCATTATACCATCTCAAAAACATTATCCCTATCCCTATCCCTCCTTGAAGCTATAAATCCAATTTGGGTGCCTATGTCCCATAATACACCATCAAATCTCACCATGATAAATGCTTGTGTCTTTTCTTCACTCATGTTTGGGTCCATTTTGGCATACCAACATCCATAATTTACGACTACGATCCATGATTTTTTTTTACTTTTGGTAGACATTGCGGACCATGTTAAATACATAAAGGAATTAGTCTATAGGATTTCATTTGTAGATAAGAAAAAAAATGGAGGAGGTCAAATACATTATTGTAAATCTATTTCATGTATACTATGTTGTGTAACCACACATTTAGGATGATAACATCCCCTACTTACAACATTACTTCATTGTAGTTATTCATAGTTCTACAATACATAGTTCTTTCTAAGCATGTCTTGGGTTCCCATCTAAGAAATTTATTGACACATCCTACCATGCATGACCATCCACAATGGAGTTAGACTCTCATGAACAAAAACTTGACAAGTCACATGAAAGTTTTTAGAGCATAAAGTGTATGTACCAATAAGTTCAATAAATTCTTACATTCTAATAATATAAATATAAAGAGTGACACAAAATTCTTACATTCTAATTAAGAGGGAACAAATGATTTCAATATCTAGCCTCATACACCCTCTTTATAAATTATTATTATTCTTGATTACCATTAAGGTATGGTAGTGAATTTTTTTTAAAAAATCATGTATTAAGGTCTAGTAGCGTTAGGCCTGCTTGGTGATATGCATATGCCCCTATTTGTGGTGAAATTAGTGTTATAAGTAGGTTTTACATAGATCAAACTCCTCTATATTTATTCATGGGGAAATAGTTCTTGTAGAGCTTACCAAAGAAAAGGAAAATGTTGTGGTTTGTTTTGTATGTAGACAATTTAAACTCATCATAAGTTATATGCTAAATTATACTTGGATAAAATTTGGGCTTTGTTAGCAATCTAATTAAAGAGGTGTAGGTAGAGAGAGGTGAGGTGCAATGAATAAAGAGAGATGTAGGTAAAGCTAGATACAAAGGTAGGGTGGGAGAGGTATAAAGAGAGAGATCTACTGTGTGTGTGAGAGAGAGAGGGGTGGGGGAGAGGTAGAGAGAGGGGTAGGTAGAGTGAGGGAGATGTGGGTGGGAGGGATGGAGAGAGGGAGAGAGAGGGAAGGAGGGAGTGAGAGATAAAGGTAGGGGTAGGTGGAAAGAGAGAGGGGAGAAAGAGGGACAAAGGGAGGAGAGAAAGGTTAGGAGGGATGGTGAGAGATGAGAGATACAAATAAGTATAGAGGTATGGTTGGAGGGAGAGATCTAGAGAGGTGGCATGGGAGGGATAAAGGGAGAGAGAGGAAATGAGAGAGATATGGCGAGGTAGGAAGAGAGAGGTAAGGCTAAAGGAATAGAGGGAGAGGTAGGTAGAGAGAGTGAGGGGAATAACATGCACTGGAAGCTTGTACCTTCGTTCCAATTAACTCCCTCTTTCTCTCCCTCCCTCTATCCTACTTACTATCCCTTGTTAGTAGGTAGAGAGAGTGAGGGAGAGAAAGAGGGAGGTAATTGGGATAGTAGGTGGTGATCTTGGAGTGGGGAATAACGTGCACTAGAACCTTGTACCTAGCCTTTATTTTTTAGGGGAGGTGAGAATTTCATGAAAGAATTGGTTGCATTAATGAGATATGATTCCATATGAAAATCCCCTCCATTTTTATCCTTTACAAATTATTTATTAAGAGTTACAAAAAAAAAGATTTCAATATAGTTTGGAAGAACTTATTTCTCTAAATTAATGTGTAACTAGAGGACCCTATCTCCAATAAAATGGGTGTAATACTTGTCACAAAACAATGTACACATTAATCCAAGATGTCTTTAAAATATCTAAAAAAGATGTTAATTGAGTACTTTTTCAACCTACTATGCTAAGGCACATCCACCTTATCTCTAGATATCATCATACAAGTGAAGCTTTCCTTTTATTCCATTAGATCAAAAATAATATGGTTGAATAGCTACAAGAATCATTTCCATCCAAAATAAAGCTTTTGGATTCAAGATTATTTGGCTAATGAGATGGGAGATATGTAATGATTAGGATGGAAAGATGCATGGATAATGAAAGGACTATGATAAATGAAAGATGCTTAAATTAATAAATTTATATTAGCCTAAAATGAACCTAATGGATTAATGCAATGGTGATGGATGTTAGGTTTAGGGGTTAGGGTTTAGGGTTTAAGATTTAACCTAATGGATTAATGCAATGATGATGACGAATAAATCCAAAGAGAGAAATAAAGATGATGTTGAAAGGTTTTATAATGAAGAAATTGAAGAAAGAGGAAGTAGTAGTTCATAATGAAGTAAAAGAATAGATGAATATTATATAGATGGAGGATGATATGGTAGCTAAGGGGATGACTTAAGGGGTCCTAAGAAGATGACTTAAGGGGAGTTAAGATAATTACTTTAGGGGATGCAAGAGGATGGATTTAGGGTAGCTAACATAATGACTTAAGGGGTCCTAAGAGGATGGATTAAGGGGAGTTAAGAGAGTGACTTAAGGGGATGCAAGAGGATGAATTTAGGGTAGCTAAGAAAATGAATTAAGGGATCCTAAGAGGATGGCTTAAGGGGAGATACAAGATCCTTGACTCAAATTATGTGTCATACGAGAAAATTAGTTCTATAAATAGGAGATGGCTTAAAAGGGTACATAATTTCAAATAAGGGGTATAGAATATTTGGATTGTAAACTATAAGGGTCTTTGTATGCATTAAAGTAGTCACCATGTATGTTGTATCAAAAAATTGATCCATATGCATTAGAATTGGGTTTTCCAAGGAATTGAGATGAGTTAATCATAGTTTTACATATTGATGATATCTTAATCATTAGGAATAATGAAGTGTTCATTAGAAAACTCAAGGTTTAGTTGGATTATTGGTTTGAGATGAAAGATGTAGGTGCTATAAGATTCATCCTTGGTATATAAATACATAGAAATATAAATAATAAGAAATTATGGTTAAACTAGAGGAAGTATATTGAGACTATGGTTAGTCACTCCTCAACTCAATTTGATTAGTTTTATGTATCCCCAAAATACAATTCCTAGTACTCTCCATTGTTTAAATTTGAACATGTAAAATGAAATGATGGACAACCAACATTGTGTTTTCCATCATGCAACTATTTTGTGTAGGTACTAGAATGTATGAAATGAAAAAGAAATCTTCTCTAAAAACACTTGAAAAGATGCAAAACAAAGTGAATGAGATAAATAATGTATTGTTTGAAGGCTTCATAAACCATCTACTCAGTTAACCCAGTGTGTTTTCCAACATGTAATTATAACTTAAATTCATTTTTCAAACATATGAAGAAATTGAAACACAATTTTTACTCTAAATAAGACTTGTTATAAATTTTGAACGTGAATTTCATTACATTCCTACTATGTAAATAACAAAAGTTTTTCATTACATTCTTACTCTTTTGTAAAATTGCAAGTTGGAAAACACTGCATGTTATGAAACATGCAACCCACGTACTGTTGTAAAACCCTCTACATGTAAATAACCTATTGGTTAGTTAGCCCTCAACTCAATTTTGTTAGTTTTGTGTATTCCCCACCTATAAATCCTCCTCGACCTCTTTTCCCTTGACCTTTGAACAAGCACAATGAACTAACTAATAACTAACATTGTGTTTTCCAAGATAGCCAACTCGAACAAGTAGGTCAAGCACACACATAATGATCAATTGTAGGTGTAATGTAGTAAGGGTTACCCATGTGATTGAAGTATGTACAACTCACATTCACTAAACTTGCATGGCTGCATGTACTTATAACACAAGCAAAGTTTATAATATCAAGATAGGCTCTAGGAAAATTCATCGCCAACAATTCACCGCCAACAATTCACCGTCATGGAAAATTCAGCAACGAAAAATTCACCGCCAAGTAAAATTCACCGTCAGCAATTCACCAATATTTATTAATGTATATTTCAAAAACTCGCGGTGAATTTTACTTGGCATGTTGGTAAATTTTCCATGGCGGTGAATTGTTGGTGGTGAATTTTCCTTTGATCTTGCGATGAATTTTCCGGATGCCATCAAGATATGTTCCAGAGTGCTTCATTAATTCAAATATTTTGAGAGCATCCTTACAAAATCCATTTTGTGCATATTCCACAAACATTGCATTCCCTGCGACTACATTTCTTTGAGGCATTTTTGTGACATAGTTTACGTGCCTTGTTTATGCTTCCAGATTTCCCATATGTATCTGCTAGAGAATTTCGAACAATAATATCCGACCAAAATCCCCCTTGCATACCTTGTTCCAAAGCTCCCATTTTGACACAGGCATGGAGAATACTGGAAAAGTTTGCGGAGTCTATATTTACACCTGCTAATAGCATTTGCTTGAAAGTTTCTGAAGCCTTTTCAACAAATCCCTTTTGCGTATATCATGCAATCATGGCATTCCATGAGATCACATTTTTTTTCCTGTATTCTATCAAACAGTTCACGTGCCTTGTCTATGCTTCCTCAGTTTGCATACATTCTACCAGGGGAGTTGCAGCTACACCATCTGACAAAAATCCCTTCCTTTATCCTGTGGTGGATGTCCATATCTCGTTCCAAAGATCCCATTTTGGCACAGCCAAGGAGGATGATGGCAAAACTGTGGAGTCTGGCTTTACACCTGCTAAATACATTCGATTGAGAGTTTATAAATCCTTTTCAATAAATGCATTTTGTGCATATCCTACAAGCATTCGATGAGCCCACGTTTCTTTGACGTATCCTATCAAACAGTTCACATCCCTGGTCTATGCTTCCCGCACTGTATGTTTACATATCTACCAGAGCATTTCCAGCGGTAATGATGGACGTCCATACCCGCAATTCAGAGCTCCGTTTTGGTACAGGGCGCGAGCACGATGCAGGAAGTAGAAACACAGGGGAGGGGAGAATATGATTTAAAAAATTTAAACTTTGTGCAAGATTAATAGCGAAAGCGAAAAAATACAAAATTTGAAAGTAACAACATTGTTACTGGTCATTTCTTCTACGTCCTCTGTTGGCGGGCCCCGCACTACGTTATCACATCATGTATGTATGGTGCTATGTATGTTTTTATGCATTTTTGCATGTACATAGGTGTGTTCTTTCTAGGAGTTAGCCGGCTCCATAAATTACACTCTTCTCATTATACTTTTTAATCTCCACCCGAGCTCATGCCCCAGTGTCGTCCGAGCCTCAACTTAATAAGAAGGCATATAAAGAGTGGACTGGGCATTTATACAGTTGGGCATTGATGCAACAAGCTACTTTGCAAACCCACTCATTTATTGACACACCCAACTAAGATGATGGCCTGCACAAAATTTCATTGCCATATTGACAGAGAGATGAGGCCTCGAATTAAATTGACTAACCTCTAGTTGGTGGGTCAATTCCAAACTTAGCGCCACACCCCAGACATATCCTACGCTTAACTTACTACTATAGATGTCTCCATTTAATTTGTCTCGATTCCAAAACCATACTATTCTAACAACCTGTATTTTCTTACATCTACTTTTAGATTGGAGCAGGAATGCACGAAAGCGATTCTAAACTAAGGGAGAGGAGCCGATCGTGGGACAGGGTCCCATCGCTGGTATACCTATGGACAGCCTGGGACCCACCGGTGGGTAACTTTTATGCCAATAAAAATTTCAAATTTGCTTTTAAATATGATATGACATATTCATTTTAAATTCACAATATGTCCTATCATAGGTTAACTTTTTTGTTGCCACCTTCTCAATAGTAGGTGAATGCAAGTGGACATTTATTTGCCTATTTCACAATATCAAGTGAATGCATCATTAATATTATTTCCACAATATAACCAATATTTTCCACCTTCCCAATAAAAGGTTGTTGTAAAGGGATATTTTATTATCCAAAATATGAGTCTTCTTGCATTAAAAGTGAGTTGACATGTACATAAGACATTGCCAAGTGATTTAATTCCAAATATATTTGAACAAAAAACATTTCAACATGTCCCATTTCTCATCTTCTTTTTACTATCAACTGGTTCTTGGGTGTCCATATAACCAATCTTTTTTTTTAATTTTCCTGCAAAATTGAAAAACATGAACTCTCAAGCTCACTATGCATTGCAAAATTTCATTAAAACACTTAATTATCACACTATTATTTACAAATCCACCTAAAAAACAATAATCATAAAAAAAAAACTAGTTACAATTCAAAAACAAATTTAATATCACTTCAAATTGCCAACCAAAAATCCTACGTACCCATTAAGCTATCACTTCTACCATTAATCCATTCAATGCAGATCAAATTCCCTCCCATAATTCAAATTAATCCACTTGCTACCAATTCAAATTCTACAAACCTATTTATGCAACCAATCCTCATTTGTGTGATTCAAGTTACACATTATAGTTAATTCAAATTTCTCACTTTTGCGCTTGCATATATAGCGGCGATGACAGCCTCCTCGGATCGATCGCAGTCCTCCGCTAAACTTCTATGGTAAGTGATCTTTCCTTCCTTTGCAAAAATAGAAATCGCATTCCATTTTCTATTGTCAGCAATTTCCTTCTCCATTTACATTTAAATGAATTGACACCTTGTTAAT
>VDFB02051137.1:0-18031 GCA_007258455.2 Sequoia sempervirens
GAAGCTCCTTCATGGATTTGATCCTGAATCTTCCAAAATCTTTATTAAAGGGTTGAGAAATAGAACCTTGTATGTGAATGGTATTGAGTTCACAATTTATGAAGAGGTCATTACATAGATCTCTAGGCTTCAAATGCATGGTCGTAAATTCTTCAAAGATAGAAAAGTAAATGAGGAGGCTCTGAATCAAATTTTCAGAGGGAATGAGCATGATAAGCTGGTGAATTTATCCTCCTAGGGATATAACAAGCTATCCATCAAGCCCATTTAGGTTGAGATAGTTGAGGTTATTATGTGCTATATCACTCTTGTGGGCAGGTACACTGCAATCCTTAGAGTTCACTTTAACTTAGTCATTTTAGGCATAAAAATTTGGTTTCTTTTCTCTTTTATCTTCTAACTTCCTTATATTCCTCTATGAAAGAGCATAGAAAATGCAACTTGGATTTAATTCAAAATTTATCTTAATGGAGATAAAGAATTAAATCAATTAACCACAAATTTGCAATTCAATACCTAAATGCATTTCAAATCAATCAATAGAAAACAAGCAACACAAATGAATCCAGAATTGATTAAACAATATAGTTTACCTTCACCATGTTGACATGAATTACTTCCATTATCCTCCTTCGCTTTGCTTTGCTCTCAAATTTTAGTATGCTCTTCTTTGCTTCTAACTCAAAAGTGTGTGGATGATAGCAATGATGCAAAAATCCAAAGTTCGTGGTTCCTCAAGATGAATGATTGAAAGAAAAATCTTGAAGAATGTGGTTGAATGCTTTCTTCTATAAAAAATTAGATTTGATGAACGATGTAGATTAAGAGGTGCAATGATAAATATCAACAGTGGAGGATTGTCGAGATGAAGAGGTGGATTAGTTAACTCCAAACTTAATAAGTGAAGTGAGCTAAAAATAGAGATAACCCAGCTAATTATAGAGATGACTAATTGCATGAAAGATGAACTACAAGAAAGTGTTAGATAGAAGATAAATTTAGATTTGCATGAGAGGAATTATTTAATTAAAAGAATTAATTATTATTTTAATGTGCAAGATGAGCTAAATAAATAAAATAAGTAATTTCATTTATTTAGAGAATGAATAAATTTAGATAAATAAATAATATAAATTATTTTATTTATTTTGGAAGAAGGTAATATTTGAGAAATAAATTAAATAATTAAAAACAATTATTTAATTCAGGAAGTGAGAACTTGCATGAGTATTTAATAATTAAATAAATTTAATTATTATTTACATGTGCAAGATTGAATTAATTAAATAAATAAAATAAATGATTTTATTTATTTATGAGAAAAGAAGACAATGTTGAGAGAATGAGTTGGATAATAGATGATTAATTAAATAATGTTAATTAATTTAATTAATTTAGAAGAATAAAGATAACTAAAGACATAATTAAATAAATTAGACCTATTAATTAATCAGGAAGATAAATAGGATTTAAAAACATAATTAAATGAATAGGATTTTGTTGTGCATGTTTTGCACACACACCCCGCCGAAGGCAGGGACCCCCTTTTTTTCTGTTTTTTCCCTTGCCCCTATTGGTTGGCATTTCCTTGGTCGTTAGACCCCTATTTTGGAACTTGGGATGATTACGTACCCTAAATTGCAAGATTCAATCATACCCAAGCCATTGGCCAGATTCTATGAAGTTTCAAGCTTTTACGGAGAATCCTTTGCAGGTTTTCGCTTTGCGGAAGCTTGCCCCTACAGGGCCATTACACCAACGGAAAAACCTTTGCATCCTCCCGCTTCACAGGCTTCACCCTTGCCACTACCGCGTGTGAATTAGACCCAACGCATCGTGAAATTGATTAAGTTTTAGTTGCCTTGCGGGACGTCTCATGCGGACCACCGCCACCCGATCCCCGTCGCTCAACAGCAGGGTCTTCATGTTGTCTCGCATTGTGGATTCCACACTTATTACCCATGATCCCAACCTTGGAGTCTAAAGTGGAAAATCCACTAATTCAAAATGATTAGGCAGGTCCACCCTTGCAGGTGTTCACCATGGGAAATCTGTCACCTGGCAGTAGTTGTTTAAACGATGGGGCCCTTGTGTCATTCCGCCATGTGGGTTCTGCATGTGTTGTTTCCTCTAAACAAGCCTGAGTTGGCCTAATGGTGAAGAACTTGTACTCTTGAAAGAGAGGTCACAAGTTCAAATCCTGCAGGGGTAAGGTATGTACACCTCATATTGTGGAGCACGAGTTGGGTGCCTCCCTCAGATTTGGGAGTATGAGGAGTCCCATATATACTGTAAGCTGTCTGTAGACCCAAAAACAGATTGCCTGGTATTCGTGGACTATAAAATAATAATAATAATAATAATAAAGTCCCATGTTCGCCAACAAAACTGTGGGTCAAACAACCTCAATGGGTCTGCCCCTGCGGGCATTTGTCGGTGGGAAGTCGTTACTCCTTGGTCGTTTCTCAATAGTGAAACCTCGCTACTTCCCCGTTACACGGACCCGAAACCCACCAATGTCGTCCTCTTTTGTATTTACAGAGTTTCGAGTGTGGGCTTCCATTCCTTTGTCATCATTTTCTATGGCTCTCCCACCTACGTCCCTCGCAAGCAGTGTCTCCACACCTATCTCTCGCAGACGACGTTGACGCTCAATATTCTCGCCCTAGTGAGATTTCCACAAATTCCAAATTTCATGTGATATGTAAACGGTCATTATATTCAAAGGACATATGCATGGAGGGTAGATGCAAGATTTTTGATCGATAGAATCATTCCCCATCATCCTAGCAGGGTAGAAACTTTAGATCTAAAACTTCATAAGGTTGTTGTCAACACCCAATGATTGAGCACGAGAGTGGAGAAGGGAAAGTTGATATGTGATAATGTTAAGCTACCCATCCTTTGACAAGAGGTCATTGAGAGTTGCGACATGTTCATTGTAAATCATGAAGTTGGTTGTGAAGGTCGTCGGCTCACTGTCCTTGTTGTGACGGGCTTTCTTTATTTCCATGGTCAAGGCGTTGAAGTTGTCACCCGAACTCTATGATTAGGATACCACTCGCGGGAATAACTTCTTGTGTGGGGCTCCTTTTAAGCACTTTTGTTATCATTACGACAATAGTTGGACCACCACCCACATTCTTTTCTCTGCATACTATTTCTCATAGATTGCTTTTGAGGAGCCATGCAAAGCGAGGCTGTCATCCTTCATGTCATTCCAACGACCTCTCCATATGACGCACCTGCACTTGATCCCTGCAATTTAGCTCTCCTCATTGTTGCACACGTAAGGCCTTTAAGAGGACGTAGCTGACTGAGACTAATTTCATAAACGACATAATAGAATCATTTTATCCAATAAACTAGTCGTATTTATATGCCAATAAACTTCAAGATCGAGCATCAAGTGGAGGTAGCATGTGGGCTCACACATTAAGATACAAATCGTAGTAGTGAGGAGTGGATGCATGAATATCCAACACTGAATAAAAAATGAGTCAAAATTCCACCACACGTCAGATGCCCTACATATGGAAATCAATCGTAAGTAATCAAACCAGTAAGATTAGGGCCTATATGTGAAATTTTACTGGCTCGAAGCTTTCGCTCGAGAATCTTGTTCTCCATGCTGGCATGGGTTCACCTTAGCCCTGCATACTGCGAACGAGTTTTATCCTTTGAGCCATTCATTTTCTCTAGGTCTTTGATAGAGCATGGGTGCTCTAATATGCCCTTGCACATGGGTCTGAACTGCTTGAAATCAAAATTACCATCCTATGGTGAGTGGAAAATATGTATTGAATGAGGGAAGTGAATTAATTCAGGATCTATGGGTGTGGGCATAGGCACAAAATTGGCAATCACGTTGTCAAGTGCAATTAAGCATATGATGTAAGCAATCTTGGTGGTAAAATACAGTTTATAGGGTGATGAAAAAAGAGTATGATAGTTCTATGTATTGCAAAAATTTTATGGAGTTGTGGATGTTGTGCTTCCTGCCACCGTCTTCTACGGAAACTCTTCCTTGTCCTTCCATGCTCGTCTTCTTCACGCAGCAGTCGTGCCACCCTAAGTCCCCACAATTCATTTAAACTACCTGTCGGCTATTTGATCATTCATAATAGGTCATACATTGATGGAAGCAAGTGTATTAAGGTCATTTTACGTGGGTGATAAACGTGGGGAAATGGCGGGAGATGGTATGGTCATGAGATCATTGTTCAAGCTTTGTGACAAGTTTTTAGTCAATATATGATAGGCGCACTAAGAGCATGAGCACGCCTTTGAATAAGTCAGTCTGATCCATCAAGTAATGTTTTAAAACCTCACATGTATCAAAATAAGTAGAATCTAGGAGCTTGGCGATGATAAATTAAGATCCTGCAAATTAATAGCAGATTGAGGTAGGAAACGAGGTTGATAATAGTTTGATTATGTTAAAGGCATGACATAATTTGCTATAGGTTTTCACCAGTGAGGACTTGAGCAGTTGGTCGGGTATTCTGGTAATGGGAATCGCAGTACAATGATTTTTCATAGGGTTCAAACATTCTATATGGCGGAACAATCACAAATGCAGTTTATGACTTCCTACGCCACTAACGCTCATTGAGGTTAGAAGGTCTTGGTCTAGTATTGTGGGTCTAGGGGGACCAAGACCACTATAGGATGGAGATACTATTTAAGTTTAGCGACGGTAAACCTTACTATAGTGCTGGATCTTCTAGAACATCATCGGGACGTGATTCAATGACAGGGGCATCATAATGGATTAAATTAAGTGCACGAAGGAGCTTGTGAATTGATATCTCTTGGAATTTCAAAAAAATTAATGGATGGTGTAATATTGCATTACCTCACCTATTTCCATGTTTAGCTCATCAATTTTTTTAATCCCCTCATTAGTCAAGGTGGAGCAATGTCATACGTGAATTGGGAGGATCTCAATCGTCGAATGATATCATCAAATGCGCAAAATAAAGAATCCATTATTAAAGTGATCAAGGTCAACCAATGCAAGGGCTTGCAGAGTTTCACATTGTGGAGGCCATTCGCTTTCACAACGTTTAAAATGGCATTTCAATGACGTCTTCCCGCGTTGTTCCTTCCGCATTCTTCTCGTAGACCTTCAACCTAGGAGAGCTGCCGCCTATCTTGCCAACATTTTCATATGGCAGTTTCACATTTTCCTTTCGCAGCAGTAGGGTAATATAGTCTTCTCATGTTCGCTCTTTTGAAAGTATCGTCAGCTTGTATCCATGGCTTCACGCACTCGTTGATGGTCGTTTAATGATGATTGATGAAGTTTGATGGTTGAGGAATAATTTGTGAGGCTTATGCCGCTGAGCCTAGACAAAGGGAAAATCATTTATGTGAATTGGCATTGGGAAAATTGGTGACCAACTGATGTCCATATGTTTTTGGGTACTATCAGTGATGTGCAATAGAAACAGGCAAGTTGTAGATTCTTAACATTTCATAGAGAAGGATGAAGCAAAATGATAGGATGGTACTTAAGTTTTGTGGGGACTCTAATCGTGGAAGCCGACAGTCTCTCTACTATAATTACAGCTTACATCTAATGGTTGCCTGCACCTCATTCCCCACAACGACTTTCCACGTATCATTCTCCGCCCACACTCCTTGTGAGCCTTTGCTAGGTGAAAGTCGTCGCTCACTTAGTCGTTTCAAAATGAAAATTCTTAACGGCATCTCCGCATTTGTCTTTCGCACGATAGACCCACATTCTATCCCTGCATCATCAATAATCCTCACAAGAATGGAACCAAATTGCATTCTTTTATGGGGCAGCTTTTAGGGGACAACATGAAGCGAGATTATGGGGACGCTGATTGGATTTTGGTGATTTTAATATCGTTCTTTCCAAATGCGAAGTCTTTGCCCCGTGTTATATGAAGGATGTTAGGTGACAGTAGAACAAAAGAGGTGTTTTCAATCGACGGTTGCTTCATGCATATACTCACTTCCCTTTCACCTTTGCCCAATTGATATAATGCTACACAAGTTTGTTGTAGGTGGAGGCATTTAGCTTCAAACCCTCGTATGTGGCTACGTGTGGATAAGTCTAGTAGTGCTTTATGTGAGCCTGGCATGTGTTCAACAATTGAAGATGCAGTTAGCGCTATAAGGCCTGGAGATACCATATTGATTGATGCTGAAACAGTCCATTGGGCCTATAAAATTCAAATAAACAAACCTCTTTGCCTGGTTGGTGGAGGATCTTTTCCAGATGATATTGTGCTTGTTTGCTCATCAATAGTGCCTTGGAGTTTTTAATCATCGAAAAGATTGCTTGGGAGTTGTTTACTTCATAGGAATGGGCATCTTTATACATACCCGAATTGAAGGTGGTGCAAAAGCAGTTATAACCAAAGGAAGTCTTTCTCTATAGCAGGTTAGAGTTATATATACTCGGATTGCTCTCTTTTTCTGGTTTAATGTTTCATAGAAATGTCTTATTGATATTGATGTGGTACCATTTGCATGCAAAGCTTGAGAGGCCACTGTAAGGTGAAGGCATGGTAACGATAAAATTGTGCAATGACGAGGGATTCTCTGAGGTCACGATTCAATGTATTGGGTGGATAGATGATTGCTTGGGAAACTATGCTAAGATTGAGCAAAGGCCAACCTAAAAACCAAATGGGGATGGGTAATCAATGTTGGAAGTTACTTGGCGGACGTTGCCATCTTAAACATCGTTGGTGGAAAATCCCATGTGGGCTTCCACCCTCCTAGCATCGTTCTCCACGACAACAACTCAATGGGCACCCACATCTCTTCTTCCCGCAGGGCATCTTCATCCATTGTTTCCGCATGACTCCCAACATTCTAAAATATGATTAAAGCCATGATTTGAAGTTTCGTATTATAAAGAAGAGGTCGAGGCATGAAGAATAATTGAATTTTGTTGGTTAAGGCCTATTATTTAATCAAGGATGAAGTACAAGTGATTTGGGTAAATGCTCTATATTTTAAAACGTGGTACATATGAATTAATAAAGGGCATTTGGAATAATATTATCTTTATCATTTAACGAGCATGAGGGTCCCTGTGCGTAATTTATGAGTAATATTTTATTCTTGTATATTGTCTACTTACTCAAAAGGGAATTTGAGTCTTTATAATTCAAATATTAAATCTTATTTAAAGGGGATGGTTAATGAATTCATTTGTATTATGCAGGTTCTTTTGGAGCTTAATCTGAAAAGAGAAAGGGCGATACCATAACTAGTTCAATTTAAAGGAGAGACCTACATAGAGATACATGATGCATGCCAAGTATATAGAGAGAAGTGCTCTCACGTGCCCTCCTACAAGGACGTACTAAGAATAATGAGGATTTCCAGGAGAAGGATGTCTACACAAATGATGATTAGCTTGTCAAGGGGGACCAACTTGCATATAGATGCATACCAAGGGAATCAATGTCAAAAACTACAAAGGTGACCTTAAAAGGGACGATGGAGGGGGGCTATTTCACTTTCCACCGAATGACGATGATTGTCAAAAGTTGTTCACCAAAATCAAGGGAGGAGATTTTTGCTCCTTAGTAAAGAAGATCTGCAACGAGACTTGCCTGATTGAATGAAGAGATGATGTAAATGTGTCAACAAAAGACATACTTCAATAGTTTCAGCTACAGTGGAGGACGTAGCTAAAAGACAAAATCAACTAGAAGACAAAATAGACTACATGACAAAAAAATTACAAGACAAAGAGTCTAATTTTATATTGTAATATATTGGGGTAGGTGAAACCCTAAGTTGAAAATGAATCTGGGCCATTCATTGCAAATTTAATCTTGGCCATTCATTTTGATTTTGGAAAGCTATAAATAGGGGCTTGCTCCTCATTTGTAAGTGGTGGTGAATTGTTGTAAGAGGCATATTGAAGAAATAAAAGGAAGCATTGCATTGAAGTTGGGTGTTTCCCTTTGATCTTGCTCATTATGCATGCATGATTTAGCCTCCATGTTCATTTTAGTTTGTTAGTTTCTTGAATGTCTTTAATGGTGGTTGTTATTACAATAGTGGATGCACTTCCAACTCATATTTTTTGTGGTTTATTGATGATGAATCACTTTACAAAGCTAGTCTGAGCTATTTCATATGCTTCAATTAAGTTTAATTGTATGTTCATGAGGTGAATGCACAATTTGAAAATTTGCAAAGACCCCCTTGAAGATTTCACTAGTTTTGTGTAGCTGTAGGTTTCTCTTGGTCAAGCAAAACTCAGCTTTATGGGAGTCTATGTACTGTAGCATCCTCCATTGTTACTGTTCATTCATAGCTTAGAATAACTTATCTCAACCCTTTCCTCTTTTAATGTTTCTTTTAGTTCTTTGTTAGTGTAGAATTCCAAGCACCATAACAATGTCAAACTTGGTGATTGAGCTGAGTTTCAGCTTGTTGTTCTGAGTGAGCAAACACTGTTCATTCATTTATAGAACCTTGAAACTCCATTTGTAGACCCAAACTCCCATGCTTTGTGAACCATAAAGGCATCCTTGTGATTACTAGTAAATCACATCAACCATTGAGCTATTCCATGCATTGTCATGATCTGACACTTGAGAGACCTTGGGGTGATTTCTAAAACTTAGTTGTAGAAATTACCTTTCAAGAGAGACATCATACTTGTATGTTGTCTGTGTTGAGAAGGTGAAAAAACACCCATCAACATATTTATTTAATTAATTAAGACGATTAATAGGAGTTAAAGACATAATTAAATAAATAAAATTTATTTAATTAATTAAGAAGATTAATAATAAAGTGAATTAATTAAATAACATAAAGTCATTTAATTAATAGTGGAATATGCATTAGTGATAAAAATAAATAATTTAAACATTATTTAATCATTAGGGAATGACGATAATTGGTGCTAAAATGTTACTTGCAGGCTAGGACAATTTTGGGTATCTACATTTTGCCCCTCTTTGATACAATGCATTTTTATAGCATTGTGTCAAAGAAGATTCAAAAATTCATGTTCAAGACATGCCCTAGTGATGACAGGATAGCATGGCGCCCCCTCAGGAAATTTGGTGAAAATTCTAGAAAATAAGCCAAATTTACTGACAAGCCGATATGATGCATGTAGGTGCGGGGACTAATATAAGAAATGTTAGCTAGAAGAAAAGGTTAGTAATAAGTGAAGAATGGTTAGATGGGCCGTCCATCCAAATCAATATCGATGTATGATTGATCTAGTATTTGAGCTTTCAGTAGTGCATGCTTTCTCATCATAGAGCATTTTATTATGGGACAAGTGGATGTATGCACACCAAAGCATAAATTGTGATGAGAAATTTTGTTTCCATTTGCCTAAAGTTTATGATATATGGTTTAGTGGATTTATTTACACCAAGTTGAGAAAAACCTTGGTGACATTAGTATCCATTTGTCAAATATTCAAACACATTAGATAAGGAGTGCCCATATTCATACTAGTAACAATTAAACCTTGTTGGAATATGTGAGGAAGTAACCATAGAGCATGTTAATCCTGTGCAAGAAAGCATTAGCTGACCTTTGACTTGCATCTAGGATGTTTTGATTATGCTAAATGAAACCCCAATCACACACAAGGAACTTAGTTGCCCCAGTCATATTATTAAGACAAACCATAAAAAGAAATTAAAGAGAAAAGGTCATGATCCATCATTGCTCCTCTCATCACTTATGGACTTCCTAAAGGTGCACAGTAACATGAACACAAATAAATCAAATAAAAATATAAGACTAACTAGGCCAAATGATTCAACAACCATTTAGATCTTCTTGCCAATCAATGAGTGTTTGCTAATAGGATTGTGTTTGGTTGGATAGGAATGAGACACCTTGTATAAGACGCTTGGTCTAGTTTGAAGGATGTAACAACCTATATAAGATAACTGATAGATGAAAAAGATAGGTAGATTTTATTGATAGATATGTAGGCAATTGACCGGCCAAGTTGCAGTCCATAGTTTGATAGTTCATTTGTTGTTTCATGATTTGTTGAGATCAGTTTTCTGTAGGATTTTTTTTGCCTTAGATGTCGATTGTCGACAAAGGATTATTTTATATTGTGATGAAAAGTATATTGTGGCAGACCCTAGGAGACTGACCTATGCCTCAGAAGCCATCAATGATGGCCTTGCCTATGTGACACACGCAGAGACAACACAATTTGACTAACCATGATAAGTGATAGTTAATTCTAGATATTTGGACTATGGTGAAGTTACAATTATGACAAACTCTAAGGGACTGACCTATGCCTCAAGGGCTCATCGGTGATGGCCTTTCCTACGTGACACATGCAAATACAATGTAGTTTGATACTATGGATTGACATTGTTTTGATTTTTCTGACATTTTATGATTGTTTTGAAGTTTTCAAAGGACATTTGAATGTTTCAATGTTTTTTGTATTTTTGGAATGTTTTGATGTTTTAATTTTTATGATATTGGTGTTTAGAGACCATGTGTAAGATCCTTTTGAAACCCTAGGTCAAGGATTGCCACCAATTCAAAACAAGACTAGTTATTATGAAAGGGTGAATATGATAAGTGGTTGACGCTAAATGTTTAATTAGTCTTAGGCCATGAGAAGGGGTGGGAAGTCTTTTATTATGAAAGAGCATGTGCTCAGGTTATTATAGACGAAATCTGATAGAGTAGTGATAGATGGTAGAGCAGTAGCCAACTACACATGGTGCTTGTTTTCCAAGTTTTCACCACGGTACCTATCCAAAGCGCCACCAAAATGGTTTTCACTATAGGACGAACTATTTCTCCTTCTATTTTATTTTATTTTTTTCTCTATTTTCTTTTATATCACACAAGATGCATGTTCGTTAGATTTTCATCAGGGTGACCTTTGATTGGAATTATGATGATGCTACAATCACGATAGATGCTCTTCAGGAGATGCAAGCTAGTGACCGAAAGGTGGATGCAGATTGTATGAAACTATATACAAGGAATGTGATATGTTGGAGGTAGGAGGAGATAAAGTATGATCTATAGAATGTGCACTACATGGACCATCATACTTTCCCTGGTGAGGAGATTGGAAAACCAAGGGATTAGAGCACATCAAGGGGTCATCATCAAAGGTACATTGTGTGACATCACAAAATATTTTTTATGAGATGGTGGGTTCATGAATGTAAGTGGATGCTGCAAAATTGTAGCCCATGAATTACAGTATAATGATATTGGATAGACCGTTAGATCAAAACGTATCCTGGCGAGGTCTTAACCCCGTTTACATATGCCCCTAGTTATTGTGGGTGAAAAGGCATAATTGAAGATCAATTTTGGATTATTTTTTTCTTTTTGCTTATCTGAGCACTTTTTCTTTTGCTCATAGAACTCTTCTTGATCTTTTATCTTTTATTTTGACCTTGTATCTTTTTTTGATAAATACTTTTTCATTCTTGTCTTTTTTACTTAGAGCCTTCAGTTGTTTTGTTAGCACTTGTTTATCCAAGTCTAGGAAATAGATGAAATTGTTGGAATTTGATGGATTGGTGAAGATGAATGATTCATGTACAGGCCAAGCGATGTCATCAATGGGTACCTCAAAACTATCATTTTCAATACCAATAATACCAAAGGAAACCCACTCACCGTCAATGAGTTGGCAGGAAAGCTTAGTAGGAGCAACATCTATAGATTCATACTCTAACTCAGGGTTCTCGAGAGAGAAGGGTGGTAGCCCATGAAATGGACTAGAGGGAATATGATCCTAGAACGAAGAAGGATATTCAAGGACATCCTCCATAGGATCATCTTAGAAAAGTAGATAATAATAGATGTCCTAATTAAACACAGGATTATCATGGACATCAAATGATTGGGATGTGGATGGTAGTGGTTTGACCTATGAAAGGTACACTTATAACTCGTATTCCTTGACTCCAAGGTCTTTGATATTAACCTAGCTTAAAGGAGTGGGAGATGTATGTGATATCAAAGGCTTAGCCAATGCAGAGGAAGATGGTACGATAGTGTTATTAAAGCAATGCTTTGGGAGGCCAGGACTGCTATGTGATGGGCTATAATGCATATAGGGATTTCGGTCTACCGATATAGTTACTTTTCAGTTCTATTATAGGGGAAATTTATGTATTGGTGTAGAGTAGACAACACATCCTGCATGGAATGGATCCATTAACGTCCAAGATGTTATACGGGGTCTCCAAATCCATGATTTGACAGATGATCTCAACTGTACGAGGTACAAATTTTATAGGAAATATGATAGTGCCTACTGATTCTCATTCAACATCATCATATGCTTTAATTTTTATCCTTGTGCTACAATCAACAACATCATTTGTATATCCCAATTTTTTTAGCAAGACTTAAACTACATATATTCAACCTTGCTCCCCCATTTATCAAGACTCATTTGATTCAATATTTTTGGATGAAGGATTTGATATGGAGTGCATCAACATGACAAGGGTTTTGTGTAGGGATATCCTTTTTGGAAAATGTGATGAGACACTTAGGATTGTTGCTTTCGACATGTGTAGATGAAGCTTCCCTATTAGATGGATGGATGTTGTTTACCATGTACTTATAGGCAACACTGGTATAATTTTCTTGGTCTTTACTATCTTTTCTAGATGTGGAGGCTTTTCTTGACCCATGGTTTTGTAAAGGATCCTTAAATATGGTATGATCTTTGTTAGAGGATCCAGATTGGTCATCAATTTCTATTACTTCTTGCTTGATTAGATCCTAGATGGTATTTTTAAGCTTAAAATAGTTTGAAGTTTTATTCCCTTTATTTTGATGGTACTCACAAAACTCATCATCATTCCACCAGGATAGTTTGAAAGGTCTTGGTTCATAGTGTCGAATCTCTGAGAGTTGGAGTACGTTTTGTTTTAGCAGTTTCCTTAAAAATAACTCAATTGGTTCCCCTAAGGGTGTGTACATGTTCTACACGGTTGGTTAGTTCTTGGAGGACCATGTTGTTCAGTATCATGCACCGCGTTTGTGGTTGTCTCCTATTTTTGAGGTGGATTATTGTTGTTTGGAAAAGATGATCCTTTCATATTAAGCATAAGATGCATTTTATTTACAAACTTAGCATCTATGACACCATCATTTGTCACATTTTTGTTTCGTGACCAAAATTTATTCTCGTTTGGTTTGGAATTGTGAGAAGAATAATTTCTATTCTCCTTAAATATTTTTACAAGCCCTTTTGAAATGAGGTATTTATTGATGGATAGTCCTTTCTCTATAACCTCCTCAAATTTTTTTAAACAATGGATTTGTAAGTGGAACATCACCTCCTTGTTGAGGTTCTCCACAAAAATCTGGTCCAGTTGTTTTTCTAGTATGTGGCAAGTGCACTTATTGGCTAAGATTCTCCATCTTTGTAAGAATGAAGTGAATGTCTCTCCATCCTTTTGTTTCTCATCACATAGGATGATGCTGTTAATGTCATTGGATATATTATAGGAAAAGTGTGCGATGAACTTATCCATTAGTTCATTCCAAGTGTGTATTCCTGAAGGTAAGTGTGTGGACAATTTGAGGGCTTGGCCTCCCAAACTCCATGGAAAAAGTCTCATGAGGTATGTATGTTCATTAGCCACGTCTAAAGAGGTTGTATGAAACTCTCATGTATGTTTGACGGGGTCTCACTTCCCCTTATATTTGTCAAATTTAGGAATGATGAAATTCATGGGAAAGGGGGGCATATAAATGCTCCTATCAAAAGGGTAAGTACATAGGTCCTCCACTAAGTAGGTTTTTCTACTCCCAGTTATGTACATGTTGGTCATCTATTATTGTAGTGTTTGTAACTGTTGAGCCTTCAGATCCATGGGCAATGGTGCCGTTGGAGCTATGTTGGGTTGGAGATACTATGTGGAACCTTATGAAGGGTTCTTGAATGGATTGGTGTCATGTTGTGGGGTGAAAGTGTATCCATGCATATTTTGATGTTGATGCATAGGTGGAATGTGTTGGTGAAATTATGATGTGTATGTGGGATGTTGGTTGTATTGTGGTGGTGGTGGTTGGTTAAAACTAGATGTGTATGATGAACCAAGATTGGTTGGTTGTTGTGGAGTGGGTTGATTAAACCCAACTATGAATGATGAACCAAGATTGTTTGGTTGTTGTGATGGGGGTTGATTAAACCCAAATGTGGATGTTGCAAGATTGTTGTGTTGCTACAATGGGGGTTGATTAAGCCCAAATATGGATATAGAACCAAGATTGTTTGGTTGTTGTGGCGGGGTTTGATTAAACCCAAATGTGGATGTAGAACCAAGATTGTTTGGTTGTTGCGATGGGGTTTGATTAAACCCAAATGTGGATGTAGAACCAATATTGTTTGGTTGCTATTGTGGTGGTGTATTTTTTTATTTGCTCCAAAATAAGGACCTAGTCCTTGTCAAAGGTGTGTTTATTTTGTGTGAAGTGGATGTTGTACCCACTTGTGGTCCCAAATATGATGGATTGGTCTTTCATATTTTATTTGCTATGTTTGGATGGGTGGAATTTTGAGCTACAATCATAGTGTGGGTTGGTGCAATAGTTGTAGAAGTGGAGGCAAATGGATTTTCCATTGGTTTGGTGAATGTAGGTGGTGGTGGGATATTCATAGTTGATGTGAAATATGTCATTTGAGCAAGTGGCATGCCTGTGTTCAATTATGATGAGGGTGGTGATGTAGTAGGTGCAGATGGTGGAGGTCAATTTATGACACCTAATCCTAGTGACACTGTATTCAGAGTTTCACTTATGATGGTTGATATATCAAAGTCAAGTGGAAGCCTAGCTCCATTTTTGTGCAAGAGATTGCATGAAGTAACTTGTTAGGGTCACCCGACACTAAATCATCTATGATTCTCAAGATCCTAGGATCTTGTGATGCACCTCTATTTCTTGAGGTGTCATCCCACTTATTCTACATCATGCAAAGTGTAATCCTCAAATGGAGGGAAATTTTGAGATTGGCCAATTTGTGGCGATCACTAATTATTACACCAAGCTGCATGTCACTCCTTAGGGTTGTACATAGGATGGACATTTTCTAAATTTTGGATTTTTTGGTATGAATGCAAACTAATATGAATCTATTCTACGTTTTTGGGATTTTGTGATGAGTTTTTGCAAATGCAAAAAACCTTAGATATCTAAATTTATGATCCTAGAATGAGATTAATTTAACAATTTTTTGGATTAGGACTAATGTAACCAAGTGAAAATCCTAAACCTCAAGTGATGATGGTGGTTTGATATAAAAGTTGATTTACAACTAGACATATGAGTTGAAAAACCTACTTTTTTTGATGGGGGTAGTTTGTAAGAATGAGGTTTTGACGATTTTCATAATGATGACACTAGAATTGACTTCTAAATTTGATTTTGGTTTTCAGAATTCAAGATGTTCAAGATAAGATTTTAAGGACTTGTGATATGACACTAAATGATGTAATGTTTAATCTAGTGAAGCTGAAAGTTTGTTGGAAAATGCAAGAAAGTGGCCATTTTGATTTTTGAATTCTATGTAAATAAGATTAGGTTTATGCACCCTCTAAAAATAGACTTTATTTTATCTATCAGACAGATGTGGCAGAGAAAACTATAGATGCTATGTAGAAGATATCGACTGCGATTTTGTCTGCAATAGAGGCATTACAAAACTTGATGATGATTGTGACTAACACAGATGCATTGTTGTTTACTAAGGAAAGTTCCTAACATTTTTGATAGACTTTTGACCAGAAATGTGGTGTAAAATGCAACAAATGTGTTGCAGACAGAGAGACAACTTTTCAACAAACAAATGTGTCATAGTAGCTAACGGATGTGTCCCACTATTTTTGTGGTGTAGATACACAGTTGCGGCACACAAGCTAAATGTGGTGCACAAGTTTTGTCAAAAAATAGATCTCTAAGGAACCCTAGTCTTGATTAGTTTTTAGATTTTAGATTTGAAGATGTTGTAAAACACATAAAACAATGTATGTATGTTTTTAGTTGTGATTTTTAACAGTAGGTGTTAAAGATAAGGCCTTAAGGCCAATTGGATTTACTGGTAAAACCAAGAGCCAAAGCACATTCACCACTTAATTAGTGGTAGAGCGGGTTTGTAATCTTTAAGTAGGCCCACCTCCCATTAAAGGGGTAAATGCTTAGAAAGATCAAATATTATTATCAAATACCTTCTCTATACAAAGGCAGATAGTAGATGTCTAGTGACACAAGGTCATCAATAGATGCCATGGGCACACCTTTCTCTTCTTGATAGGCTATTGCTAGCAACCCAAAAAGATTATATCTCAACCTAAGAAAGTACACGGTGAGTAGCTTAAGGGTACGATCCACATCCCTTGCACCACTTTATAATATTACGTTCAAAGTGGAATTTAAGGCATCTACAACAAGGGTTCTTAGTGGGTGGAATTCTGTGAAAACCACTAACTACTTAGGCATCTCCTCATGATTTAGAATTACCCTAGACCACTAGTGAAATTCCAATACACTACATGCACAAATTGAACTACAACTTTTGCTCTCATCCAATTTCTATAGTGCATCAAAAAATGTCGCTTGAGGTTGATCCCTTGGGTTATCAATAAAGATGTGTCCCAAGGTAGGCCTCCTACTTCTTTTTTTTAAAAAGGGAAAGTTTTAAATGTTGTAATTTCTCCTTACTTAGGATCACACGAGGTGCATAAGGGGAGAGGATAATTTAAACAAGACACTTTTGGTTGATTGACTCACATGTGTTCAAGTGCACCAAATATAGTATACACTTGTTCATTTTAAGTCCACCAATGTAAATGTGCAAGTTGTATGTTAATTTTATAGCACCAAACAAAGTGGTGCATGTTCAATCAGAATTGTTCATTTTAAACCCAAACGAAGATCAAAGTTATGGGTATATTTTAAAAGCACCAATCAAAATGTTTGAGATAAGATTCTTTTTAGTGCACCAGTTTAAATATTCAAGACAAGTTTACTTTTAAGAACTAAAATGAAATATTATAGATCTCCCAAGTGACCGCCACAAGCTAGAAACCAAAGATTAGTAATAGAAAAATCTCTACCTTAATGAAATTAGAAAGCAAAAAATAGATATCAAATCTTATACCTTTTTTGTTTTGTTTTACTAGTTAGATGCGATGCACGATATGTCAACTATGGTGCACAATCTAATGAGTGTGATGCACATAAAGTCAACTGCAATGTAGGAAGAAATAAACGTGGTGCACAGGATGTCGACTATAGTGTAAAGAACGACTACTGCAATGCATGGTTATGCGATTGCAGTGTACTAGTCAAACTTGCATAAACATAGAGAATAAACATGACAAATATGACTCGAAAAAAATTGTATGCGTCACACAATTGATCAGATGCATTGAACGGGATATCGACTATGGTGCAAGATCCAATGAATGCATTGCAGATCTCCATAAATGTGTTGCACTTCATGTAAATTCAAAAATTCTAAATTCTATACAAAAAAATGTTATTTACGTGATTTCACATTGGGTTCACCATAATGTAACTTGGAAAATTTGACATTTTTCTTAATGGATATAAAGAATTAAAGTAGTTAATCAAAATTCTACAATTCAATACCTAAATGTATTCCAAATCAATCAATAGAAAACAAGCAACACAAATGAAACCAAAATTGATTAAACAATATAGTTTACCTTCACCGTGTTGACATGAATTACTTCCATTATCCTTCTTGGCTTTGCTTTGCTCTCAGATTTTAGTATGCTCTTATTCACTTCTAGCTCAAAAGTGTGTGGATGATAGCAATGATGCAAAACTCCAAAGTTCATGGTTCCTCAAGATGAATGATTGAAAGAAAAATCTTGAAGAATGTGGTTGAATGCTTTCTTTTATAGAAATTCAGATTTGATGAATGGTGTAGATTAAGAGGTACAATGATAAAGATCAACAGTGGATGATTGTTGAGATGAAGAGGTGTATTAGTTAACTCCAAGCTTAA
>VDFB02051138.1:0-21060 GCA_007258455.2 Sequoia sempervirens
ATTCTTTAAGCCAAATGGCATCATATTCCAGTAGTAAGTCCCCCATGGACAAGTGAAGGTTGTTTTGTGTTGGTATTCTTTAGCAATCATTATCTAGTTATAACCTGAGAAACTGTCCATCAAGGAAAGCATTTCATGTCCCGCCTTCATTTCTATGATCATGTCAATGTTGGGCAACGAGAAATCATCTTTAAGACATGATTTTTTCAAGTCTCTGAAGTCTGTGCAGATTCTAATGCTCCCATCGTGGTTTGAGACAGGAACCAATTTTGACACCCATTCTGGATAATCTATTGGTTGAATGAATCCTACATCTAATAAATTCTTTAGTTCCATTTTTACTAGAAAGGTGATCTGAGGGTGCATTTTTCTGAGCTTTTGTTTAATAGGCTTTGCTTCTGGGTATACTGCTAAGTGGTGAACCATGATTTTTGGATCAAGCCCTGGCATGTCAGCATAGCTCCATGCGAAGTTTATCTATCTCTCTCTGAGGAAGGATGCTAGGAGCTCCTGTTCCTCTGATAGTAATGACTCCACATAGAATGTGATGTGCGGGGCTTCCTCTATTCCTAGGTTGACCAGATTGCATTTTTCTGCCAGGACTACTTATTTTTCTTGATGACGAGCTTTGAAAGGAAGATTGAATCCCCCATCCTCAGGCACCTCAGAGAGGTTTTCACTATTGGATGCATCCTTTCTTTTTAATTTTTTCTAGTCAGAGAGTGCCACAGTGTGGTTTTCACTCAAGGACTTAGATATTATTCTCAACTTTTCACTTTTGCGACTGAGGGATTCAATTGTTTCCCCATAATAGGCATGTGTATCTAGCTCAATTATTAACCCTGCTTTGTGATCCCCATATGCAATGTTATCCTACAGTCCCATGAATTCTGAAAGCACCTCAGCATTTTCAAATGTATCAAGAACTGGTGGTCCTCGTTGGTCATAGTCGATGAGTTGGGGGTATACTAGGCAGATTTCATGATTTTGATGGTCTGATTCAAAAGATAGGGTGCTAATCATGAAAAGAGTGGTATCCTCAAATAGCCTAGGTAAGTTGGTCATGGGATCCTCATCATCACTACTACTACAGATGTTGGTTATGTCAAATGTGAAGTTGTCTATGACACGACCTGTAGATACTGGTAAGCGTAGTTCAGCTACAGTTTGCTAAGGAGGATTTTTGACCTTTCTAACTGGAGGACCTCAACCACATATGGTTATACTCGGAGGGGTACATCCAAGGCCAAGATTTCTCATTCGCGTCTTTAGAATGATAGGTATTATAAGCCCATTGTCATTTTTCCCAAGTCTTTGATTTCTGTCATAGCCCATTGCAATCATCATTTGCAAACCCTTGCTTTTGTCATCCATTGGTAAATCAGCTATTGGTCTCTCATCTTGGTATAGCATATGACATGGATCTACCTCAATAACCTCTTGGCCAAGATTTCCCCAACTTGTAAAGTTGGGATAATCTTTAGGAGATGTTTGAGATGTGGAGGCTTCATTTACTTGGGGACGTCCACGTGATCTAGGAGATTGTGGTAACTCTCCTACCACAAAAGCATTTTTAGGGATCATGTAGTTTCCACAACCGTTATCTTGGATGATGACCTTAATGTCGGAGATGGTGGGAATGGTGGGAGTGATGGGTGTCTCTGTTGCAGAAGTGAAAGTGAGAGTGACGGGATCAATGTATGGTGTAGATGGGCCCTCATCATTTTTTGGTACTTGGGGGATTTTATAGTACTTTGCCTCAAGGATTTTGTAGTAGGAGAATGGTTCGGGATCTCCATGGATGGTGACTTCTTGTCCTTCATGTGTGAATTTGACACATTGATGGAAAGTTGATGTTACTACTTGCATTGCATGAATCCATGGACGTCCTAGGAGGATGTTATACGGCAAGTCAAGGTCCAAGACTTGACAAATGGTTTCCATGATGGATGGCCCTACTTGAATAGGGATTTTGATTGTGCCCTGGGAAAATATTTCTTGATCATCATATGCTCTTATTGTGATACCCTTTCCTTTGTCGATAAAATCCTCTAAGATTTTTAATTGTTTGATGAGCTTGAGAGAACAAATATTCAAGCCCAAACCTCCATCCACCAAGACCCTTTTGACTTTGCTTTTTTGTACTAGGACTTCTAAGTGGAGTGCACATTTATGAGATGGTTGGGCAAGAAAATATTGGCTGGAGAATGTGAGGAGATTTGGCGTAATGATATTTCTGACCATAGCTTGGAATTGTTCCTCATCAAGATCCGCGGGGACAGTGGATGAGGCCAATGCTTCCTCAAGGATTTTCTTATGAGATTTTTAGTAGCTCCATGATGGAGATTTGCGCTGGCATTCTTTTGAGCTGATCAAGGACATTATATCCATTGGGGATAGATCTAGGTGCAGGGACTCTATTTGGCTAGGATGATCCTGTGATGGTAACTTTGTCGCCTCTTGTGGTGACTCCACAATTAGCATGGGCTCCTTTGATGGTGACGGTAGCACAATAGTCATCCAAGGATGCAATGATGTGGTCATATACATGATTTACATTCTTGAAGGTTTCTTTCCCCTTATCTGTGTTATTATTCCCTTTATTGCCATAGTTAGGCATCATATTTGTGTATATATTAAGGTTTTGGTTTCCTGTTGGCTATTCTACGTTTATAATTCTTTGATCGATGAGATCTTGAACTATGTTTTTTAACCTCATACAACTATTTGTGGTATGCCCTTTGATTTTATGGAAGTCACAGAGTTGATTCTCATTATACCAAGGATGTTCTTGGTAATTCTCATAGGTGGGCACCTTAATGAGTTTTTTGTTTATCAACTTCTTCATGATGACTTCAAGTGGTTCCCCAAGAGCAGTGTACTTTTGCTTGGGGTAATTATTTTTTCATTGGGGTAGTCCCATTTGGTCATTGATATTGTGAATTGCTTGATTATTGTTTGGTTGTTGTGTTGCTTGATGATTGTTTTGGTGTTGGATTTGGATTTATGGTGCAGGTGTATTTTGGCGAGGGGCACTGATGACCACTTTGGCATCGACAACACCATCATTGGTTACATTTTTGTTCCTTGCCCATGTGCGAGGTTTGTCGTTGTAATTGGTGGGTGGGCAGTTGTTTTGGTGTTCGGGGTATGAAGTTGATCCTACAGGTTGTGTCATAAGGGCTCATTCGATGTTGAGCGCCTTGGAGATCAACTGGTCATATGTGATGATCCCTTGTACCTTGAGATGGAATTCCAAGAGGCCGTCAAGGTTGGATATGATGGTACAAACTTTTTGTTCCTTGGGCATGGTCCATTTTCTCTGATTGGCCTTGGATCATCATCGTTGTAGGAATGAAGCGAATGATTCATTCTTACCTTGTTTCAGAGCTGAGAGTTCTTATAGGCTAAGATCCATTGTGATATTGCATGCATAGTTTTTAATGAATGCGTCTATAATTTATTGGAATATTTTGATGCCTGTAGGTAGGCGAGAGAACCATTCCATAGAATGGCCAGCCAAACTCCAAGGAAATAGCTGCATCAGATAGGTATCATCATATGCAACTTCCATGCAATGAACTTGGAATTCCCTGATGTGATCTTCAATGTTTCCTATCCCACGATGCTTGTTGAACTTGGGGATCTAGAATCCCTTCGGGAATGGTTTCATCACAAGACTCTTGTCAAATGGATAGGGACACAAGTTGCTTGGTGTTTTTGTGGTTCGCCCTGATTAAAAATCGAGCACATGTTGCAAGAGCAACCTGATTTGTGTTGTTACATCATTTTGCAGATCAGGGGGTGGGATGAAGGTGTTCTGGGGTGTTTCAATTGTTGGTTGGATGGGTGGGTTGTTTGGTGTGTTGTTTGATGGTATTTTCACATTTTGTTGAGCTAGGTATGCTTGCACTTGCTGCTGTATAAACAACGCTTGTTGTTGTTCTTGTTGTTGTTGTGCTAAGATTGCCTGTTGCTGAGCCTACTATTGTGCTTGTTGTTGTTCCAACAATGCTTGTTGTTGGGCTTCCAATTGGGTTGCTTCTTGATGCTCTTGATATTGTTTTATTGCTTGCTGATATGCTTGTAGTTGTGTTGCTTGTTTTTGTGCAAGAAATTATACTTGTGCTTGGGCTTGTTGTGCTTGATATTGGGCATGTGCCTGAGCTTGAACTTGGTCTTGTGCTTGTGTCGCTTGTTGTTGCAATAGAATTTGTGCTTGAGCAACCTTTTTTGCTTGTAATGCCGCTTGGGATGCTTGAGAAACTTGTGTAGCTTAAGCGGCTTGTTGTTGTTGTTGCAATAGGGCTTGGGCTTGTGCAACCTGTTGAGCTTGTTGTGCAATTTGGGTGGCTTGAACATCTTGTGCTGCTTGTGTGGCTTGTTGGGAAATTATTTGCGTGACTTGTTGAGTAGCTATTTGTGCAGATTTTTGCTTTTGCACTTGTACGAATTCCTTTTGATAAGCAACTTGCTGAGTGGCTTGTAATGCCATGCTGTATTGGTTTGATAAATTGGAGTTTGGTGGTGGTGGGGGTGGTGGTGGATTCAGAATGGTGCTTGTGGTGGTGGTGAGTAGTGATGTCATGTTAGTGGTTTGAGTGGTGGATGGTGCGATCTATGTGGTTGGTCCTTGAGAGCCCATGCTTTGAGATGTTAGGGGGGTGGTTGATGATGTCATGATTGCTTGTGTAGTTGTCATCTATTGTTAAGATATCAATGACAAGTTTTGAGAGTTTGGCGTGATGCTTTGATTGGTGTTTGGAATGTTGGTTTGATTGATATTTGGTAAAAGTGGAATCCCCAAGCCAAGTAGAGGTGTGGATAATGGTGGTAATGGTGGAAGAGGTGAAAATGTGATGGGTGTGATCTCTTGAGAAAATGATGTGGTGTCAAAAATGCCCCATGGTCTGAACATGTCACCTTCTCCTTGAGAATTTATGAGGAGAGAAGTTTGGGGTGTTGTGTGGAAGGATGATGATGATGGATCATTAGGATTATGGAAAGTGAGAGGGACATACTTATGTAATGGATTTTGGGGTATGTTTTGTTCCAAAATGGTATTTGCATCCAAGTCCTGATTATTGACAAGGGGTGTGTTTGAATAGCATTATGAAATGCATTTCCCTTATTGACATTAGGTTGAATTGGAGAAAAATATGTTGTGATTTGCAGAATGTTTTGAGTGATGCTTTGGGATGGGGGTGTAGATGAGATGGGGAGTGTGGATGAATTTAGAGGCATAACCTCCAAAGATGGTTCCACTATAGAGCTCACATCAAAATTAGAAGGTAATTTGGCCCCTTGTTTTGCTAGTTTGAGCATGTATAGTGAAGGGTTAAGCCTCATCATGATGTTGATGATCTTATGGTTCTCTAGATTTTGGAGCATTTCGGTTATTTCTTCATGTGACATCCCAAAGGTAAGGTCTTATTCTTGAATTTCCTCTTGTGGATTTTGTGATGATGAGTTAGTCAAAGGATTGCTTGATTCAACGTGATTTATTTCAGCGTTTGTTTGGCTTAGGTCACTTGAAGCATGTGTTTCTTTGTTAGCTTCCATGTTCTTCTTGTATTGAGATCTAGTTTGAACCATAAAGCAAGGATCAATTTTCAAGAATATGGGAGACGAATCTCTAGTTCTTTGGATTGATCTTATTTTAAACACAAAAGAGAAATTTTTAGGATATCTTTGAGGATCAAAAGGTGATATGATGATGCAAGAGATGGATGATGTCACTAGTACACAAACAACAATATATGACTAAATAAACTACTAAAAATTGCATATAAATGACTAATTTTGGTCACGTGACCATTAGTAGTTTATTGCCAGTCATTTATAACGCGACCAAATTTATGACTAAACTATTTTAGTCATTTATTTGGTCATTGATTTAATCATTAATTTAGTCATTGATTTAGTCGTTAATTTAGTCATTGATTGTTATTAACTGGTCATTTATTTAGTCATGGTAGTGATTTATTTAGTCATATATTTAGTCATTAATTTAGTCATATATTTAATCATTAATTTAGTCATTAATTGTTGTTAACTGGTCATATATTTAATCAAGGTAGTCATTTATTTAGTCAATACTTTAGTCATATATTTAGTCATTAATTTAGTCATATATTTAGTCATTACTTTAGTCATTTAGTCATATTTAGTCATTAATTTAATCATTACTTTAGTCATATAGTTAGTTATTAATTTAGTAATTTTATTTACTGGTTTCCATTAATTGATAATAAATGTAATCACAAAATAAATAATTTATTAAATACCATAAATTTTATAATGCAAAACTAACATAATATTAAATTTGAACTAAAACATAAAAGTAAATAAAAATATTGCATATGTGTATAAGCTACAACATATTAGAATTAAAAGATTGATTCAATATCATGATAAATAAAGGTAATCTACAATAAAAAAAATTAATGCAAATATATATCAATATATATATCAAGTTATAAGATGTCAAAGTTGTCTAAGAGTATATATGTAAATATAATCAAAAATGTCAAAGTTGTCTAAGAGTTTCCAAGTCTTTCAAATACACTATGATAATTAAGATCCCTAAACAACATATTCAAAATACTGCATAAAGTAGTGAGCTAAGATGTCTAGCAAGTAGTACATGATAAATATGTTTGACTGTCATTTTTTGCAAATATTTGAGTGGCCACTGTGTGAAGGTTCCCTCTTTCTCTTTCAGGCGAACAATTTCATCTATTTTTTCTTCATAAACAAGGGGTATGTTACTTGTGAACTTTAAAATGTTTAAATTATTTTTTAGTGTAATTTTCAACATTCAATGTTTCTAGATTCTCGTCATCCTCCTGTTTGTTGGAAGGAAAACATATTTTTCGCAACTACATCCACTCAAAACAACTCAACACATCATATGACCTACATTTAACATGAGATTCCTACTCCAAGATTGCATGAATGAGACATAACAAAGGATTCATAAATGAAATCACAATTTCTACATCAAATCACTCCTTGCAAAAATGAAACAAGAGAATTAAGAAGGAACCCTACTGCCATTTTATTGATTTTGAAAGGAGTTTGCTGTTACAATGATTTTCTTTGAAAAGAGTTACAACACAAGCTTTTTGCTGAGAAAAAAGAAGACATAACTAAAAAATAAAAGTCCTAAGAGAAGCCTTTATAAAGAGAAATCCTCAAATAGGAAACTTTCATTGAAGAAAGGGCTGCTAATTCTGATAAATTGCTGCAAACACCTTGAAATTAGCTTTCAAATTGAAGGAAATAACTAACTTTGTTAATCTGGACACTTTCCTCTCTTGTTGCAAACAACTGATGTGTTTCTATCTTCATTTCTAAATTTTTCCCTTGCCAAAATCAATGCAAAATTCTCCAAAAATCAAGACCCTTGAGCAATGTTTCAAATCTGAGAAATTTTTCCACTATTAGAAATTCACCTTTGTGCCTTCATATATATTCTTGGTATCTCAGAGATAATGGAAACCATGCATTTGCACCCTAGAGATAACATTTGCTCACACTAAAGGCATCATAATCATTGTAATTGCTTGCCCTCATCACTGCCCTCTTTTGAAGAATAACACTACAACCTTTGACTTGCTCAATCATGCTTCTATGAGACAAAGCTATGAAACTCAAAATTATAAAACTCCAAAGCACTTTCATCAAACAAATCTACTACCCCTGCCATTACTACAACAATCACTGCAACTTATTTTTGTGATCCCACTTGCATGATGAGCCTGAGGAATGTTGTGACTGTGTTTTTATTTACAATAGGTTTGCATTAAGCAAGGCTATTGTTGGGGCTGTACTTACATGAAGATATTGGCTATTAAATAATGCATTTATCTCCTTCCTTCAATGAGCTTCATAACAATGCCCCTCCATGGAAATTAAGGCTTCAAAACACAGTGACTATGGTAGAACACTAATATGCAATATGATTGTGAAGTTGCTCAGTAATGGATTCAATGGTGATAAGACTAAAAGGTGCATCATCAACAACACTGCTTGCAATGATATTCTATTTGTTCCTTCTCTGATGCATGTTGTAATCTACAATGGGTTAAAACAAAGCAGGTTACAAATTGAAAAGAACAAAAAAATTGATATGAACATAAAACAGTAAGGCACTGGGCATTTCAAGAATTATTCTATGAATGAACAAAAAATGACTACAAAGAATAAGATAATGCACCACCATGAAGAGTATGCAAAATGGACAGAAACTGCTCAGAGCTTTAGTTGCTAAGTGTGTTAGAAAATGAGATGAGCAAAAAATAATTAGCATAATGTAGCATCTTAAGATATTAAAAGGAACCCACCCTAGGACCATCGCCATGACCATTGGCTCCCAGTAATTGAGCACTCAATTTGTTTGTAACTTTAATTAATATTCCTGTACCAAAAGACAAAACTCATTTAAGACTTTGGCATGGCCATATAACAACAGAAAACAAAAAATATATCATAACTCTGCATCTTCTCAAATATATGGAAAGGCACAATGACAACAAACTGAAGCTCTCTGAAAATCTTGGATCATCTTCACCAAAAGGAAAGCTTCCACAAAAAAATCTCACACATGGGCACACATCCAAATAGAAAATTTGTTACATGTATCTAAACTTTTAAAGCAAGATAATAGCACTACTTCAGATAATCCCTGTACGTAGGATATTTTACTGCCTATACAATGTTTTCATCTTTTCCCACAATATATAGAGTAAGTGAAAAATTGTATTATTCACTCTCCCAATCATTTTCAAATTCCAATCCAAATCAGTTAATATAGTGCCCCTCAATACAAAACCACGTGATCTCAAAAGACTATATACCATACAGACGACCATGCCAGAATTTTGATGGAAAACAAAATTTAAAACAATTCTAATGCACCCTTTTCCCAATACCTAATAAACCAAATCAAACTGGATATTACTCCACACACCCACAAAGCTATCTCCATAACAGCCCAGACCCACCATCCATTCCAAGAGTTATGAATACAAACAATTTCCTCTAATTATCTTTGCAATTATTGGCAATTAGATTAATAGTTTATACTACTAAGTACTAATAATAAAATAAATAAATTTCCAAACGTGCAAGTTAAGAAGATCGGTGAAGTGAAAACAATTACACACAAAGATCAATTTTGATTTTACATTAATTGTAAAAGTTAAAACAAAGATTGCAAGAAGAATTGACAAAAAAAATCCTAGAATCCCCCATCTATATGGCAATCATAATGAACTTTTAATAACAAAGAGACATCAATTCAATATGCCTGAAAGATGAACAATCAAAGTTTAAAAAAAAAAAAAAAAGTCAGCATTGGTGGGTCAGATCATACCATTTACTCGAAGATCAGCATTTTGTGGCCAATGCATCCTAAAAGGTACTTTATCATTTAGGAGAATGCACCATACCTAAGAACACATCATTCAAGCAAATTATTTTTTTAATATACCTCACAAAACACCACAAATTTCATCATCTTGCACAACCCTCCATTCCTAGCCATGTCTTACTCATGCACATATGTAGAATTCCACCAAATGTATTCAACAGATTAGATAAATATATTTCCTTCATTAACAAATATCTACATCCAAGATATTGGTAGATAACCATGAATAATGAAACATAGAAACATGGAAGCACAATTTTGTTAGCAAAGCTCTGAAAATTTCTAAGATGCATGAGAAGGGCCTTTGGTAAACCAAAAATGCTAAACCATACCAAAATATATGGTGAACTACTCCATTTTAAAGAAATAAATAAATCATGCAAAAACATCTAAACCAAAGGACATCTAAGAATACCAATGTTGTTTCCAAGAGAATAGTATTAGATAAAAGTACTATACGCCAATTTTTAAAATAGGTACTTCTAGGCATAGGACACAAATAAAATAAAAAATTACATTGTTTCACCTCTCTAAAATTCACATACACTACTTCTAGGAAGAAGGCATCAATCCAAAAAATTAGATTGCTTGCCCTCTCTAAAACTCACATAGACCATCAATTGGATAGCAAGCTCCACAATGTGGAGGCTTTCTACCTCAGAGCCTATATAGAGCCCTATCCAAAAACCACAGAAAATCATTGTACCACAGCCACTACAAAGGTAAGGAAAATTATCATTTAGTGAGCAGTTCCTAAAGGGTAGGAGGACTAACCACCCATACCATCTATAGGGCCTCGCATCTTTGACTCAGTACCAAAACTTGATGCAGACTTGACAAAACTTGACTAATTTAAAAAAACATTGAAAAGTTTGGATTTTAAGTAGAGAAATTCATACATTGATCCTTGTACTAAACTTTCCTAATAGATCTTTTGTCTCCATGTTACTTGTATGTTTTTCTATCTAGAATAAATGATGATCAAAAGATTGTAGCTATTTGTAAATGCCTTGGTTTTACTTGGCTTGAACCAATCAACCAGCCTCTTTTATATCAACATCAACACAACCAAATATCTGCTTTTACCAAGGCTCTAAAAACTTAAATTACAATGACAAACTTTCATAAATTTGAAAATCACATTACAAAGAAATGAGAATATGAGAAATCACAAAAGATATTTTTTCAGTGGTAACATAATCACTGTCCCACTCAGAAAATACATAAAACACTTACTCAAAAAGGAATTTGAACTTTTTTTGTCTGATCACTGAAGCCTTCCGCAATTTCTCCAATGAGAGTAATTGGAATCTCATCCCCAATTGTCTTATCTGGAAGACACCCAACAGACTGATTACTTATGAAGCATATGCCACAAACAAGAAATAAAGGTAAATATCATGTGAAACTATCAGCCATACAAATATAGTCCATTATTCTCAAAGAACTAAGCTACAAAAATTTGAAGCTAAAGCTATTTCTAATTCACTTCAAAAAGTCAAGAATCCGCAGACAAAATTGGTAAAATACTTTACTAAATGCCAATTCAAACTAGCTAACTTAGACTCAATCAAATTTTTTTTTGTTTCATTTGATGCCAACTTCATAATTGGTCTAAAACTTGCCAAGAAACTGGCAACAAGATGATTGTATGCCAAGTCAAACCAGATAACTCAAACGAATATTGAATGTTCAGAGTTTGAACTTTGATATGATAGTAATTGGAAATAATAGTCTTCAAATCGAGAGGTCCTAATGGAGTAGTCAACATCAAACCACTTAAGACTAGCTGATGGATTGACATGCAAATATATTTGAATTTCAAGGAAAATTGGACTTACCAGCCTATAAAAAATCATCGTATCTTTCAATTGTAGCTATATTTGTATACTTATTGGTAAGTTGTATTGCCCATTGTATGAGAAGAGCCAAACCAATCCAAACTTTTTTCTCTTCTTGTACACAAACAAAGAATCATAATTTTCTCAACCGAGTAATTCTTAGGAAGAAAACACGCAGTGGCCCTCTTTTTACCGAGGTGCAAAAATATGAGCTTTGGGTGAAAAGCGGAAACTGAAATTGATATCCTATCAATGCTTACAGAAAACCAAAATAGGTCAAGGATTGGAGTACACCCAATAAGAGAAATAACAAGATGCAAGAGCATTAAGGGAGTAATTTTTCAAGTGAAAAGAAGAGAAAATAACTTGATAATTTTCCCTATATAGCTCCACAGCAACTACATGTGCTATCAACACATTGTAGGCAACAATAAATGGCTCAACAGTGGAGTTTCTTGTAGTACAATTCCCAAAAGGATAGGTGCAGCGTTGAGGAGAAAAAACAACATTGTCATACCCTGCAGCTGAAAAAACATTGGGTTACAAGACTGCAAGTGTATATGTCTGCTCACCATCTATTGGGTAGAGGAATTTAAAAGCAAGTTGATAACATGAATGAATTTAACTAAAATAAAATTTATTTTATAAGAGCTAATTATAGGTGTAATAAACAACCATTTGCACCCCAGGTGAATAGTGTGCTCCAAAGACAATTTAAAACACTGGGTTCCTTCAATGACTCAAACAATGAAAATTCCATAAGCCAACACATAATATCATCGGGCTGCTTGAAGATATACAAGGAAATATATAAAATCATAAACCCATTGTTGGTTGAAAAAAATGGAAGTGAACACAGCAACAGATGAAATATACATACCTACGAATGATTGGGTAAATCTAGTGAGTTTGTTGCTATTGCATCATTCTGAAAACAATTTTCAGCCTCCCCTCCTCCTTTGAAAAAAAAAACCTTTTAATTTTAAGATCCAAAACTTAAAAAAACAAGTGTAGTTGGCAGGCGTAAGGGCATGTTTCGCCACTCAGTAGGTTCAACAATCTAATCTGAATCAGTTGCCCTTGTTTTGGGTACTTGGGCACAAATCCAAGGTATCAAAAAATCAATTAAAAAATTACAATTTAATTTTAATTTTATACACAAATTGCCATTTAATCTTTGATTTAAATGAAATTTAAAAAACATTATATTTTCTCTATTTTTATAAAGTTTATAGAATATTTTAATTTCCCAATTTTTAAACAATCATTATCTTTTGGTTTGCGGAGTCAATTCTGAGAAATAATTTTGCTACAATAATAATTAAAAGTAAGAGTAAATATGACATGAAAATGAAGCACGACACAGTAATTGACACAGAGAAACCCAATTTACATGAATACTCCAAAAGAGTGGATCAAAACTCATCAAGGCTTCCTCCTTGAGCCTTCATGGACATCTGACAACATGAATTGACATCTGAAAACATACAACAGAAAAAACTACTACCCCCAAACCTTCCAACCATAGTTATTAGGAGATGGTAATTGGTACTAATACAGAAGAAGAGGATGGTTACTGGTACACCATTTTTCAGAAAAATGGAAGACAAGTATTTGGATACAACAAATATTAAAAAAAAAGCTAAATATTAAAATTTAGAAAAAAAACACACAATGGCTATGCATCTTCAAAGATGTAAAATGCTTAAAAATTAAAGAACTAACATTTTAATGTATTAAAATAAAAGTTAATGAAAACAACGATTAATTATATTATATTTGATAATCACTGTCATGATATAAACAACTAAATTTTAAATCATAATCACCAAGAGGCAGCAAACAAGAACTGGGACAAGAATGCCATTATTTAAAAACATAGCATGGGGGTGCTCAAAGAAGGCTATATTTTCAATCAACTGACAAAACTTTAGTGCAGGTAGACATCTAAATCCTTTTAATTGTTTCTCTTCCTACTAGTACCTTGTTGGGCTTTCATGAAAATAATTCTACCAGAAAAGAACTTGAACATTTTCATGCAAAAAAATAGAAGATTGTAAGTCTTAGAGTATTTCTTTAATTATTTTCTCTTGTCAACCAATCTCAACACTTGAGGAAAATAACTAATGTAATTTCTTTAAACATAAAAAGTAACCCATTTAGTAAGATACAAATAGAGTGTTATAGCTTATTCTTAAGTTGGAATAGAATCTCAAAGAAGATTGATGTCTTCAAGAGATCCATAGTTCAAAAGAAATGCCAACTCCATGTTTTTTTGTCCCTTCCTATGTTTTTATAACTATATGTGACATGTTTGACTATGGTTGAACATGTCACCTACAGATTGTCTCACATTGACAAATTTGAGCATAGTTGAACCTATCAATTATTCCAATTTTAAATTGTTGAGAAGTGCCTTTGGGTATTTGGATCACCTTGGTGGCTCCCATTCAATTGTTCCATTTATGTGCCAAGTTATGTTTTGGCTCAAGATTGAGCTCTCTATTATATTTGTGAAGAGGAATAAAGAGAGATGGTGTTGTGCAATTCCTAAAAGAGGTAGACTCTTGCAAGTTTCATGACATCCATTAATAGATGCAAGCTATTTGAGATGTCCTTATGATTATCCTTAAACTCATTATTGGACTTGGAGGTCCATAAAGAAAGACATTCGAACACCTTTGACTACTCCTATCATCCTTCTCTTATGGGTTTTGAGAGATTCTATTGTATATGAGAAACCATGTTTGTAAGTGTTCTTGAGAAAATCTATTGTACCTGAGTGTTCATAAGTGGGGATTTTTTTAACAGTTAGAACATACTTGAAAACCAGTACTCTAGAACACCACCACAAAACTTGGTTCTAGAATCAAGAAAAATGTTGTTTAGCTACAAAGCAGCTAGGATGTCACCATCATCATCCTCATCCTCAACTCCATTGCCATTAAGATCAACAACTGAGCTTTTCCACTCTAGTGTACGAGGACAAATCACCGATTCTGGTTTTCTTTCATTATAACACCTAAACAACACATCAATATAATTTGGCTTGTAAATTCATGGAGGTCTTGCACTAGCAAAGTGCTCCATAGCCTACAAGTATAAAGGAGACCAATTGAACATCCAAGAATATGACTATGAAATGACAGACAGGAAAAAGTAGACGACAAGCAAATGTCAACAATGAACTATTTTTTTTAAAAACTCTACAACACCTCTTTGATAGTTATGCCTTGAATGCGAACAAGATAATTCACAATCAAATACCCAGTACAGTTGAAACTATGGGTGCAGTGAACCAAAACATATTTTCTTTAAATGACAAATTGATTTGGAAGAATAATCAATTGGAAAAAAAGACCTTCAGAATTTTCTATATAGATCATGTTTCATTAGGAAAACTCATATATAATATGGAAAATAATCAAAATTTATTTATCTTCTTCCTGTGGCTTCCTTTACTGACTAATATAATACCTCCATCATGACTACCACAGAAGTAGGATCATGACCAGGCCATAAATAATCATGCACAGTCATTCCTTCTGATGCAGCACCCTTCTAAACAGCACCTAGAAAAAATAACAATTTAAAAAGATTTCTTTTTAATCTACTAGATTGAAAACTACATAGATCTGAATTACAATTCATCAAATTAACAATAACAAAAAAACCAGCATGCAAAATTAACACCTTCCATGATAAATGATCTGCCAATAACTAAAGCTGCCAAGAAAATATTTGTGGGAGGCTATTTAAAAAACCATCAGATCTTCAATTAATGCACAACAACCAAATTCATTTATATGGGATAAAAAAAAGATAAACAAACCTATGTAACCCATAAATTTTGAATCCCATGAACAATGGTGGCTCCAGAACCGAGGCAGAAAATACCAACAGTAGAAATCAGCGACCAGACAAACCGTTCCTTTGAATTTAGCCATAACTATACAGACAATATAGAAACCTGTGATGAAATAATTGTTTGAATGTAACACTTTCCCAAACAACAAACAAGCCATATTTGTGAAATGAGTTCAAGGATTACTCCCGCACTAACCCTTGCATTTCAAAGTATAAAAAAATTGTAAGGTTGTTGCCTATGTTCCATGTTTTATATACAACCAACAAACATAAGCACTTTCATGTGAGACACTCAGCAATAGCTATCTTGAGTGATAAACAAACATGTGTGACTCTGAAAAATAAGAAAGTCTGCCTACATTTGTCATAAATGATCATTTTTTGTGTATTCTGTATGTGTTTGTGTATCTCTCTGTGTGTGCAAGCTTGTTCTTTTTGAACTCTCATATAAGGCTTCTAAGAAACTTTCATCATGCTTTAATGAACAATAGATTTCTTTGTTTACTTACTAGACTTTTTGGTGCCACCCCTTAACTGATAATGGCATGCTACTGTCAACATCAAGATTACTTCTAATAATAATTGATGTCAAGAAGTCAAAGACAACATCCTTGTTTACTTCATCTGTTCCTGAATTAATAGCAATTTTCAAACTATTTATTTTTCTATGGTAATGAAAGCATGCTATAATCAACAATCCACTTAGGTTAAATTAATAATGATTGATGGGAAGAATATTTACAAAGGCAAACAAATTCCAAATGTCAAATGGTGTGTAGAAATGAAATATAACAATAAGAAAAGGATCAAAGCTTCCACCACTAACATGAAAAATAATAATTCTTCATTGTAACTCAAAAAAGGAGACATATCAAACCTGAGCAAAAATATATATATATAATATTCCATTGTAACATAAAGTTTATCAACTACTTGATTTAAAAAATCTGCAACTGAGTGGACAACCTCAGCAAGCATTACATGGCTTGTTGTCATTAGCCATACTCCACATTTGAGAGAGAAAACCAGGAAGTTGCACCACATTGCAGTAATGACTGCCCTCTGGCTGCATTTAATCAATAGATTAGCAATGGATAATTATCTAAAAATTCATTAATTAATCATATTTGTTGTAAGTAGTATTCACAAAATAAAATGAAACAATAAGGGGTTAAAATCATAAAACGTTACAACATGAAATCTTAATTGTCAGTATCATGAAAGAGTTAAAATACCATGAAAAGAAATGGGGAAAATTTGCAAATTAAAGAATTCAATAGAGACTAGACAAGATACTTTGTTCAATCATTTCAGTTTTTGAAGTTCTCATAAGCCATGGGACTACTAATTAAATAAAAAATCAGATATGGCAAGTCTCGACCAATAAATTTGTCAAGGTAGTGGTAAGTCTCTTCCTTTATGTCCTCTTTCTACGAGGCATTATTCTAATTGTGGGTGTCAATTGTAATATGAGGCACTTCATCACCACAGTTAGTGCAATCACCATCATAGGGAATTCTAAATCCTGGTCAACAGTCATTCATGATAACCCTAGCATTACCTCCCAAGCTGTCAAGTTTACTTCCTGAGCAGTCAACAAAGAAGAGTGGAAACTCTAAGACAATTATTTTAGCTGTTGTTATCACGAGAATATCCAGTTTACTTCTTACTAGATTGTTCTTTAACTTGTATAAATGTTTTTGCAATAGCAGGCATGGATTCAATCAGCATAATAATGATAGACTTCTTTTATTTTCAAGTATACATAGTGAATCACTAAATCCCAACAACACGGTGAATCAAATGTTTATAAGTGGGCAACATTTGAAGACTCCAATAGAACTTCACATATAACAATTGTCTTAGGAACAGGTAAGGCTGATGATACACACTTTTTTCCTTCAATCAAAGGAACCTTCGAGTTTTATCTCTTCCTTCCCGCCTTAGGAAGACGACAGGGACTATTGATATTAATCCTCTTCCTCCTTTGCCTAAGACAAAGCATTCTCTAGAATTGTGTGATAGGGGTACTTTCATCTCAAATTCCGCATACACCATTCAAAATTCATGTTCATCCTCATCCAAAGTGTTGCAGGCTCATTTATCAGCGGATTCTATAGCTTTACACACTCCCACTCAACCAATTGCTACTCATTTTTTCTCCTCCCCTTATTCACAGTCTACTCCACCTCCTGTACCATCTAAACTTCCTCCAACTTTACCAGGGCCTAATACCTCCTTGCACGCACCTATCAACTCTACTCCACCATTTCCAATAAATAAATATCTGCCCTCTCCTCCACTACCAATAAGTTACTTCCCCACTCCTCCACACCAATTAGTAAACCTATGTCTCCTCCACCATCAGCATACAAATCCCCACCTCCACCACCAATAAGTAAACCCTTGCCTCCTCCACCATCAGCATACAAATCCCCACCTCCTCCATCCCCCAGACCCAACTATGGCAAGTATAATCCACCAAAAGCACCCTTACCACCTAGAAGGAATTCTCAATTACCTCCTCCTTTTCCCACCAAAAGACCACCTAGTTTTGGAGCTTCTTTGGAGCACTTAAATGTAGTAGGGGAAGATGGGAATCCACGGGCCAAGCTCAAACCTCTTCACTGGGACAAAGTTAATGCTAATCCTAACCATTTGATGGTTTGGAACCAGATAAGAGCAGGATCTTTTCAATTCAATGAAGAAATGATTGAGACACTATTTGGTTATAATTCCACAAACACAGCTACAAATAAATTGGGCCAAACAATCACTTATTCCTTCTAATTAGAGCCCTCAGCTTCTAGACACAAAAAAGGCACAAAACTTGGCTATATTTTTGAAGGCACTGAACATAAGAAGATAAGAAGTCTATGATGCATTATTGGAAGGTGAAGGCTTAATTCCTGAGCTTTTGGAGACATTAAGATGGCACCAACTAGAGAGGAGGAAAAAAGATTGAAAAAATATACTGGTGACATTCATAATCTTGGGCCAACAAAGATCTTTCTTAAAGAACTATTAGCTATTCCTTTTGCCTTTGAACGGTTTGATAAGATGCTCTACAGGGAAAATTTTAAAGAAGAAATCAGTTATATTAGGAAATCATTTCAAACACTAGAGGCAGCGTGCAAAGAATTGAGAAGCAGTCATATGTTTTTAAAGTTGCTAGAAGCAGTTCTAAAAATAGGTAATCACATGAATGTTGGTACTTTGCATGGAGATGCTCAAGCTTTTAAGATTGATACACTTCTGAAATTATTAGATGTCAAAGGTACAGATGGAAAGACAACTTTATTACATTTTTTTGTTCGAGAGATTATAAGAGAAGAGGGCATACATGTTGCACGTGTGGGTCAACAATCTAGTTCAGATGCCACTAATTTGGTAGATGATAAAAACAAAATGGAAAGCTGGTGGGAACACGAGTCTTGAGAATAAAGAAGATTATTATAGAGAAATTGGTTTGCAGGCTCTTGCAAACTTAAGTAGTGATTTATCCTATGTAAGGAATGCAGCAACAATTGATTCTTATGCGTTGACTAGTTCTGTGTCAAAACTTGTTACATGGCTTAACAAGTAGTGGTCATTTTTGCAAAGAGAGTTTGCAAGTCATGAAGCATCAAATTCTATACAACAAGGAAACTTCAATCAATTGATGACATTGTTTATGCACCAGGCAGAGGAGGAGATTAGTCAAGTACAAAATGAAGAAAAGACAGTATTTTTGCATGTGAAGGAGATAACTAAATATTTTCATGGAAATGTAGTAAAGGAGGAAGCACATCCTTTTCGTATTTTTGTGATTTTGCGGGACTTTACTGGCATGTTGGATCAGATATGTAAAGATGTTGGAAGAATACAGAAGAAAAATCCTCTAGCATCATCTCAGAAAGGGTCTTCTTCAATACTTTTCCAGAATGTACCACACTCTCTTTTTCCCATTGCTTTTGATAGAAATGCAGATAGTTTGGATGAGGACAGTAAATTTGAATGATGGCTGCCCCATACTTCTCAGATTTCAGAGTAAATTTATTTCAATGACCAAAAAAATGAGTGGTTATACAGTATACTCTTTTTTGGGGTTAGAGATGGTCAGTAAACATCTTTCTATCAGCAAGATTTGGGAAGGGTCTAGAAATATTGCTGGTTGTGTATATACTATTTTGCACTTCCATTGGAGTGTGCTACCTTCCATCATGGCTTTTTCAGGTCAACATTGTTCTATTGAAAAATGAAACTAGGCTGAGCAGTAACTTATTTTTCTGGCTCTGAACTTGCTTACCCGTATATAGATGAAATTTGATTCATGATCTTTGTAAACACTTGCTCTGGAAGCATTGGACATTTGATAGTGCAATTGATACCAAGTTGCTAAAAGTTGGCATTTGCAAGTCGAATGGTTGAATCTGATTTTTCTACTATACAATTGATAACTGAATATGAAATTTCAAACTTTGATCATTTTGAAAGCATTGGAGCATTATTTAGATGTTTGTAGCAGTCTCTAGCTAATGATGTCTTGCCAACAGTATCGGGCCATCCAATGGTAAACAAATTTTTAATCTTTTTGGTGTCAGTTAATGGGTGTCATTCCATCTTTAGTATGATCACAGTTTCATCGAGTTGCTTATTTGAGGGCTGTTTGGGGTTCCTGTAACACAGAATATAGCAACGTAATTGGAGGCATTACCCATTCTATGTATAATAATGAGTTGAAATCTCTATGATTTTGATATCTGTTGTATATAGTATATGATGTAATTGGGATTTTTGCAAAGGAGCTTTCTGAAGATGGTAATTTGAAGAAAATGCTTTGCAGTATCTAGAAAGTGGTCCATATGTGAGGGTGGCCTTAGGTTTCCATATGCATGAGAAATCCATTGGGATATTTATGTGCCTGATGGCTAGGGAGACCCCTATTAACATGAATGCCAAGTGACCAGTCAGATGCTTTGGAAAGACATGGGATCATATATACATTTATTGGTGTAAGAGGTAAGGTATGTTTGTTGATAACCTTTTTGAGAATGTGCATAAGTTGAGTTTGTCTGGGATGCATTTATCAGGGAAAAAGATCCCCCAAAATTAGTGTAGCTTACTAAACTGCAATTATACAAGATTGCAACTTTTGGAAAAACGGAAAAACAAAACAAAATTTCATTGGAAAAATTTACTCTACTATTTGATCTTTCACATCTTAAGTTACCAACATTAATCTTATTTTGTTATATTATTCATGTTTTGGTGATACGACACTGATTTTCCTCACAAGGTACCTACAATAACAGTACTAAATATATATAATTGTTATCTAATGTCCAGATAAACTCCCTATATCTTACAGACTGCCACCCACATTCTTATTCCTATACTAAAAGGATTGTTCCCCAAATGGGTAAAGCAAAACCTTGAATCTTTGCATAACAAGAGTGGGCAAAGCAATTGAACCTCAAACCAAACTAGAGATTCTGATGGCTGTGTAACAGGGGCTGCAATTATGATCTACTGTTGTAAACCTAGGCAAAGCATAGTATTTGGAGTATAACCCAATGCAACTAACAACCACTGTGAACATGGACGTAAATGAATAAAAGTAGTTTAAAGATTTTACAACCCCGTTCCCTCCATGTTTAGAGATTGTTAAATCTACAGACGAAAACTGTAACTATAAGGACCTCCTTTAGTTAATTTTTTTTTAAACAGTGCGAAGACAATACACTCCAGTTAACTATTCTAGACAGTTCGTGGCCCTAAATATATTAAACTGTTAAAGCATTCGTGTCAAAATACAAAGATTTAATAAATATTTAAAGGCAATCATTCCAACATGATTCCATTGGGGGGCATTGTAGAAGGATTTCAAAACCTAGAATTTCAACAGGAAAAACAAATGAAACGATTAAAATTTGA
>VDFB02051138.1:24785-106235 GCA_007258455.2 Sequoia sempervirens
AAGTTCCCACTCAAATAATATCAATACAAAAATCCCCTTAACCCACAATAGGAAACAGAGGTGATCAAGCTTTGATACCAACTAAAAGGAATCTGAGTATGTGGAAAAAATTCCAAAACTAATCTATTAGAGGAGAGAATATGCAAATTTTGACAGTTTCAAACCCTTATTCAATTACAATAAAGAAGATGCACATTACAAGTAAAGATAAATAGCAACAGAGATACAATAAAACACACAACACCAAATATATGTGGGGAAAACCCATTTGGGAAAAAAATCCCACGCTCCAAAAGCCTAAAAAATGTATTATCTATAAACAATGGTTACAATACATTTGCAATGCAAGCTTCTACAGGATTTTATTTTTGTTACAATTCTGACTTGTAAATCTGGTAGCATTACAGTATCTCAATACAATTTCATACAACTCCAAAATGTACAAGTGCTCAATATATAAGAGCTTACAATGCATAAAATAGAAATTTCTAAAACAACTGTCAAAGGCTTAATGTGTAACATGGAAAGCACCAAAAACATTATAGATGCATAATGGTAAGTTTCCAATTGTCACCACATACCAATCTACAAAATTTGTACTTGCCAAAATAACTACACCTCAAAAACTCACATTCCATGTAAGTTACTCAACATGGAAATAAAAAAATATTTTATGCACAACTCCACCTGTAAAATCAACTTTCCAAATTGACTCCTCATTCAAATAGAAACTGCAAGCTATAACTCACAAAGACAAAGTGAGTAAATTGACAACATTTAATATTTAGAAAAATTAAATCTATGGAAAAATCAAAGATTGAGACACCTTCTTTTTCCTAACATTTAATCTACATCGAGGACTAGAATTCAAATGTAGGATTTCCCAAATGGAAATTTTAAAGTGATCTACTACTAATGTATAGCCCCTTTGTACTTAGAATTGTCTGTTCTTTCCCAACATTCCAAAGCTAATAATATGAATTGTACTGATTTTTATAGTTAAAGGTTTCAAATGAATTTTGAACTGGACACACAAGAGTTGTAAAATTTGTAGTAGTTTTTGTTTCAAGCACCTCTTTAGTGATATGATTTATGTTGATGATGTTCATTTTGATAATTTATTACAACAAATATCTTTCCCATAGATTTCACAACCAATAGTGTGGTTGCCAAATCATTGTGCCAAGATTGCAATTTTCCTAGCAGATGCAGTGCCATTGAATAATGTGTAGCTACTTCTTTTTGGTAAGAAAAGTAAACATTTTAATACCTCTAAGATCAATAAAATAAAAAAAATCCCTTTCGAAAGATATCATTTAGCTAAAAAAGTTAAACAGAGGTGTTTTGACAACCTAGCTATCCTACACCTCAATGATGGCATACCTACCTTATAGTATTTTAAAATGTCTTTAATGCAACCTTTTGTTGTTTTAATTGGAAAAATTAACAAGATATATTAATCAATTGAATCTTTATGTTTTGATTTCTTCTCTCTTCTTTGTAGTTCTTCCTTCTCACTTGTTTGTAGTTAGGACAATGTTGAATGTAACATTACATGGTTTGCATCCTTAATTTCTTCTGACTGTTTGTATTTCAGACCCCTTTTCAACAAGAATAGAATTAATTCAGTGGAATTTGTAGTATTGGGGTATGTCATGATGTTGGAATATCAAATTCCCTCAGAAAGTGAGCTCATGTCTACATTTGTTTACGTTTGGTGCTTCTTCTTAGTTCAGTTTCACCATTCCTTAGAATTATTTTTATAGCTTCCATTCTTAACTCTTCTATTTTCTTAGATTCGTCCACCTTAAATTGTTGTTGCACAGTTTTTGATGTCTTTCAAAAATTCCAAGTGTGCTATGAAAATTTAATGACTTTAGTAGGGAATTAGTGTTGATTTAATTTAATAGTAGAATAAACAAAAGAAAAGATTGTAGAAAAAAAAAATGAATGACCAAGAATAAACAGATGAGAACACAAAATTTTATAGTGGTTCACCCAATAATGGCTACATCCACTTTCAGTAGGGGATTCTCATTTTATTAATTCTCTAGTTTTTTCCATATAGTACATTCATCACAGTAGTAGTTTTGTGCTTCACATTAACCTCTTTCATCACTATCTATTTCCCAAGAAAAGACCTCACACATAAAACCCACAAAGGAAGTTCAAAAAACAATAATTACATGTAAGATGTTGTCATTACAAGGAGAGGAAATGATTACAATACAAGGAGAAGTTACAATGTGAGGATTGGGCTGCATAAATAGTAAACATTACACCAACAATCCCACTTGCAGTCCAATCTGAGCTGGAAGAGCTACACATAAATATCCCCCACTCTAGGCTTATTGTCAAAACGTGACAATACCAAGAGAAGTCCAACATAACTCGAACTTCTCCCTTAGAAAAAAATTCATCAAAGCATTTGTTGGACCCCATCCAATGACATTCAAATAATCTGAAGTATCACAACCTGCACACTCTACCCCAATTGAGAATCACCATCAATTTCAGTTGCCCCAAGTTCTTTGGCTTCAACCTGCTCACTATCATTTAACTGATCCCTAAAACTTTTATTGTCAAGTATACTAAGAAAATCATTAATAACAGAATCAGTTTAATCATTTGTAGTGTAGAAAAATGCATACCTTTGAATTTTCGCACTTAATTGGAACATATTTTAGCGGCCCTTACATTAATTTCCCTTTAGGTCACTTATTATTGGCCCCTAAGACCCCTTTTTGTGCATCTTGAGGCATATTGCAACTTTAAATCTGACCAAAACCCATAAACAACCATCAATCTTGGTAACCCACCTTTTGAATTGGAAAATTAAGCCTTGTGGAACCAAGACGCCATTGGTGATGTCTTAGTCCCACCCACCTAGTGGGACTAAGACACCCCTAGGGCATCTTAGTCCCGAGTGCTTTATTTTCTGGAATTAAGAGCAGGAAATGAAAATATTTGAATTTATTTGACCTTTTGTCAACCTTTGGGATCTAATAATTGGGTTATTAGGTAGGAATGCCTATAAAATTAATATTCACACCCCATTTTCACATAAGTCTAAAAGTTGAAGCAAACAAGTGGTAAGTGAATCAAGTTGAAGGAAGTTTCAAAGTATTAGAGCAACCTTCTATTGTGTTTTTGTAGGTTTCTCAAGTCTATTTTCAAGCCAAGATATAGCATTTCCAAGGATTAGTAATGGATGCCTAGTGTGGATCATGAGAGATTCTAGGTTGGAGATGCAACTATCCATTTATCCAAGCCTAAAGACTTGTTTCTTAATTGATTCCATCTTCCATTATTTCTCTATTTTCTGCCTAAGGTACATTTCATGTTTGTGACTTGTTAGGGTGATTAGAGATCTCCTTTATAGGTCATTTACATTTGCATCTTAGGAATCTTATTCTAACACATTTGAATAGGGTTTCTTCATATTCTATCTTGCATAATATTAGAAACACTTAAGATTAGGGCACACACACATTTCCATTTTTAGATCTATGCTTTTTCACCAAGGTTTAATTACCAAACAAGGGGTTTGACCAAGGAAAACCCCCATAAACAATCAATCCAAATTCCTTTGTTTTGTAGGTCTTTTTACAGGTTCAGATCTGAAGACTTGGTGAAGAAGGAAGTTCAGATCTTAAGATTCATGACCACACTCAAAAATTCTAGAAATTCAAAACATGACTAATATGCCATCTTGGGCGTCTTACTCCTCCCAAGCATATTTTTCAAAGATTCTTTCAGATTTGGTTTTGACATCCAAAGACTTTGCATCTACCCCAAAAAATAGTAGCGGGACTACTATGCCATCCTGGGCGTCTTAGTCCTCCATAGCACTTTTTGGCAGCCTCTTTACATTTCCAGAATCCTCACAACATCTCCATACTTCCCAGGTGCACATTTCCAGTTTCATAGTTTTCTATTGCATTTTGTTTATCTTTCTAGGTCATTTATCATTCATTTGCATATCAAATTATGTTTTCCAACATTTTCTTTTCCAAGTTTATACTTTGTGGTGAACCCCTTAAAGTTGGAAAGCCCCCTCTTAGGTCCTCCTCATTGTGAATTGACTCACCTTGTGAGGTTCTTAGTCAATCCAATTGGGACTCCTAGGACATTATTGAGTGATTTTTTGGAGAAAGAGTGATATTCATATATCCATTTTTCCACCAATCAACATCTAATTGATCTAAAAAACTTTTCTAGGAAGTCCATATTTCACACAACGATGAATCTAAAGTAGGATGAACAACTCCCACTTCAACATGACTCTCTCTTACATACAGGGTGCCTAATTGGCTGCCCCTAGCAAATACCAAGGCCCCCTTTTTAATTTTGCATCTATTTGATTCAAGACTAATTTCACAACCTTGAGAACCCAATTGTCCAGCCGAGATTACATTTTGTTTGAGTTGGGGAACATATCTAACATCACGTAACAACCAAGTATATCCATTTTTCAATTTTAATGAAATATCCCTTTTTCCAACAACATCACAAGATTCATTGTTACCAAGAAAATCCTTATTAATGTCACCAATTTGTAGATTTTTGAAATACTTCTTGCATAGAGTGACATGAAATGATGAACCTAAATCAAGCACCCAACCATTAGTTGTAATTTCTTCTTTGGTTAAAATACGAACACCTGTATCTTCTTTGTATGATGTGTTGGCTTCGTTATTGATCACCTTTTCCTTTTTGTAGTTCCAACAGTTCTTTTTTATGTGACCCAATTTTCCACAAAACCAATAATCATCGTTTCTTCCCATGGACTTCAGTCTTCCTCGGTCATTATTTCTACCTTTATCTTGACCCCTTCCTCTATTTTCAATACATATAGCAGTCAAGGCATCACTAGATGAGAGCTCTTGATTTTTTCTCTTCATGTCTTCAAGCTGAGAAGAGTGGCTGCAACATCATCAAATTTTAATTTACTTTTGGCAGCCACCGAAGTGCTAACTACCATCACCACATCTTCACAACTATTCAGTAAAGAACATAACAACAATATTTCTTTAATCTCATCATCTAAATTAATACCCATTGAAATCAATTGGGTGACCAAGGTATTGAATTCATTGAGGTGATTTGACATAATCCCACCTTCTCTCATTTTCAAATTATATCTTTTTCATGATGAATATCTTGTTCGATGCTAATGCCATCTCGTACATTGAAGAAATTTTATCCCATAGCTCTTGCATTGTCTTCTCTGCTAAGACATTGAATAACACGTTGCTAGATAGAGAAAGAAAAATAGTTTCTCTTGCTTTCTTGTCTAATTTCTCCCACTCTTCACTTGACAAAGAACCTTTCCCTTTCTATTTCTCTACAATTGCATTTGAGAGATCCTTTTTTATGAGCAACGATTCCATTTACACCTTCCACAAACTAAAGTTCTACCTTGTGAACTTCTTTATATCTTCCATTTATCTACTTTGTCCATTCTTCTAGAAATTCTTCACGATTCCCAACCAGCTTCACCACTAAGTTGCTTCACCAAGCTTCTTCACCAAAGCTCTGATACCAATTGCTGATTTAATAATAGCGGAATAAACAAAAGAAAATATTGCAGAAAATAAAAACAAATGAATGACCAAGAATAAATAGACGAGAACACAAAATTTTATAGTGGTTCTCTCACTAATGACTACATCCACTTTCACCAGGGGATTCTCATTTTATTAATTTTCTGGTTTTACCCATACAATACATTCATCACAACAACAGATTTCTGCTTCACATTAACCTCTTTCTTCACCATCTATTTCCCAAGAAAAGACCTCACACATAACACCTAGGAAGGAAGTTCAAAAAATAGCATTTACATGTAAGATGTTGTCATTACAAGGAGAGGCAATGGTTACAAAACAGGGAGCAGTTACAATGAAAGGATTGGGCTACACAAATAGTAAATGTTACACCAACAATTAGGATAGATGGCTAGCATTAATGTTTTAGAGGCTCTTCAATCTCCTGCAGGACTGTATCATAACCTAGGTTTAATGGAAAATCTTCTCACAGTACTATTTTTTGTACCAAATCAAATGTCACTAGATGGGCTACATTTTTATGTGGTCATTAATGCACTTGCATGTAGAAAAGGGAACAAAAAAAGTCAATAATCAACTTGGGTACATTTTCTGCTTGATTAATGAGCTAGGACTTTCTTTTAGCTACACCAAATGTCAACCATGTGATATAATTATTCTAGTCTCTAATTCATGTTAGTCATGTTTTATGTAGTATTTTATACACGATACCACAGTATATATAGAATCACTCTCCTATTAGTCAATTAATTGTACAAACTAGAGTTCTTCTAGAATTGCATTCAACATGTGATATATCAGAAGTAGCATGTAGATTTGTTAATTTCTCATGCTTAGGAAAAGAGAAGATCATATCTATTTAGTCTTGTTTTGATTTTAAATTATGACTGATAATATGAATTCTTACTTTCACAAGGGAGTAGTTTTCTAAAATAGTTGGAAGACCATGCTATATAGCATCCATGGTTTAAAACATAAGTATGAACCAGAGGTTGATGGTTGGAGTGCAGGGGTCAAGCTTTACAGTTTATTTATATGTATTCCCACAATTTTGGCTAGTATGTTATGTAAAATATACAATAAGTGACTTCTTAACTCTTTAAAATTGCACACTTGTGAAAAAGCTAGTGCAAATTGTATCTTTCATTGGCATTGAATTTGTCCATTTGTCTTTAGCTTACTTCTCATAGATAATCATGTTAGTTTCTATAAATTTGATGGTGAGTTATTAGACTAATCTAGAAAGTAGCTACTAGATTTTATCACAATAGAACAGTGAGGGAGATGTCACTCTAAAATTTATTGATTGGATTTTTTTTCCATCTTAAAATACTAAATAACAAGAGCTTGGAACATAGGGAGCTTAAATATAAGTGTTTTGTGTGATCTCTTTGTAGAAATTGAGCAGGGTATTGCCCAGACCACTCTTTGCAATGTAATTAACTTCAAAAGAGATTCATGGCTAAAATTTTCCAAGCATGTTAAGAATCATGTTGGATAGATGCTTGAGCTTAGATTAACAGTTCAACAAGTGCTTGGCATGTTACCTTTGTTATCAGAATTGACTCTAGTTTCAAAGCAACAATGTGCAAGTTTATCTTAGAAAACAAACTAAATGTTTAAAAGCAACTAAACCAAAGAATTGTTTTCTACGGCTCAAAAAATAAAAATTACCACAGTTTTACCTCAAGATAAACCTAAAACTAAAATAAGATACTAACTAAAGGATGGAAATAGAAAAATGTTCTCTATCATTTACTAAGGTCTAGCTTCCAAGTTAATGTGTGCACATACAATTTATAAAGTAGGTGCTTTATCTGGTGGAATTATAAATATACTTTATTTTTCCTTTTACAGTATTGTTTTGTTTTGTGGAAATTTGATAATTTATACAATTCTTTTGCATTGTCTAATTTCATATATGATTCTAGAAACATTTTGTCCACTTGAAATGATAAGTGGAGAAGTAATAAATTGGGTGTACACTAATCTACAGATGGTGTAGAATTAGGTGGAGTAGTTTTACTCACTAAGTAGCTACCACAAAAATCAACTAATACACACACAAATAGCAACTACATAATTGTTTCAATGACAAACTACGTATATCAGATCAGATGCAATGATAACATTAGAAGCAAGAAATTGGTGATTGATGAGTTGCAATGGTAGCATCAGAAGTAAGAAAATGGTTAAATTTTGAAATGGTATAAAGTCTACAGTATCAGGTGGAAAAATTCTACTTCTCAAGTAGCTGCTATGCCTCATGACTATTTTTATATCAGTGCAACAATAATAAAGACCAAGTATTATGCAATCTAAGTTTGTGGGTAGTGAAAATTTTATGTATTTCACATAGATATAATGGTAAGTGTTTTTTTATTGGGGATAAGGGCTTTTCGTGAGCTCATAGGAGAGATGGCGCTACAAGTAGGGTTCTCTTAAACTCCAAGCGTCCCTCTTTTTAATTCTTATAAAATATATTTTCGGACAAGAAATCACAATGGTAGGAAAGGATCAATTTCAATATTACAAATGTGGTTGAAATCTATGGCCAAACACTCAGGCGAAAATCATGAAGATCAAGCGAAGGAATCCATCAGAGATATGGCAGCAATGGAATACATTTATATCAAGAAAGGAGAAGATAATCTCGATTTGATAAATAATGAAACGGCAATGACTAAGAAGATGGCTGCTGAAAATGGGGTTTCTACCCAAAGTGCTGGAAAGGATGAAAAGGGTCAAGAACCATCCATTGATGAACAAGGTAAAACCATAAAGCTTCATTTCCCTATGATGTTGTGGATTTCATACACCTGTAATTTTTTTTTTTTAAGAGAAATTCCTAGTGAAATCAAGTTTTATGAATGGGCTAAATTAAATTGAGAAAAAGGGGTTGGGAAATTGAAACAATATACATTTCATGTATGTTTAAGGCTCTTGAGCAAGTTCAACCAATTTTACAATATGGTATATGGTTTTTTTTTGTACAGAGGCTTGTTATCTTCAAGTTCAGACCTTTGATTTTTACCATGAAGGGTCTTCCCTACTCCATGTGGTTGGAACTGTCATATTTAAATCTAACATTTAGACTATTTCATAAGGATATTGTGGTCCAACTTGATAAAGTAATCTAGTGCAAATAGAATTTAGATAAAAAAATTAGTTTAAGAGTCCATCAGAGAGTGTGTGTGGAAGTGGACATAAATAAACCTCTGTCATATAATATTAAATTATTTCAGCCTGAAAGATAGAAAATTGTTGCTTTATGGTTTAGGACATAGAACAACAAGTTTTCTTCACTTCTCATTCAAGGAAACCCTAGAGATCTCAATCCAAGGATGAAATGGGGGAAAGAGATCTGCAATAGGGTGTCCTAGGGTTTTATTAGAGACTAAAAGAGTGTTCACCACCAAATGAGGGCTTGGAAAGATAAGAAATGAATGCAACACGTAAAGTACCATGCAAAACCTAACTAAATGACCTAGGAAATGAAACTGAAATGCAGAATAAAGGACTAAGAAAGTACAGAGGTGCACCTGGGAGAGTGATGAGGTCAAAACAAGCTCCAAAACGTTGAAAACTAGTTTAATTCCCACTGGGACTCAAAAGCTAGTTTGGGTGATTTAGTCCCAAACTAGGGTTTTTGTGCCAAAATTGGAATCTCATAGTGGTTGATCTAAATTCACTAAAATATGGAAAATGAGTTGTACTAGGACTCATATGCCACAAGTGGTGTATCATTCCAACTCTTCTTTTTTGGAGGGTCAAGACCTAATTCTACTCTCCTTTCTCTTCTCTTCCTTCCATACTTTGTTTTTGGGTCTGAAACCTTGATTTGCAACCTATAGGTGACTTTTTGTGAAGGTTTTCAACTTGTTTAGGTCCTCCCTATTGAAATATGGTTTATTTATGACTTAATTGGTCCTATTTTACATCCACAAAATGTATTTTTTTGAGGATAATCCCAACATTTAACAAATGGAAAATCATAATTTAATATTTGAGGTTATGTGTTCCAAATTTAGGGATCTGGGACTCATATGCCCCTTTGGACATATGGGTCCAACCTAGGTCTCGGGACCTAAGTTTAAATGTTGCATTGAACTCAACATTTCTTGGAGTTTGTGTCCTAGGTTTAAGCCACTATGACTCATAAGCCCAACTTGGCATATGAGTCCCACTTTAACTTTGACCTATTTTAATTCAAATTCTTGGCAGTATTTTATTATCCTAGATCTAATGTCGGCTTATAGTGTTGTAATTTTAGGAAATTAAGCATAAGCAAGTATAAATACAAGGTTATTTCACATAGTTTCTCCTAGAAAACCTAGAAAATTCAAGTGATCTTCTAAGAATTCAAGTGGGTAATCTAAGAGAATTCAAGATAAAATCATCAAGCATTTGGAGTAGCATTCAAGATTCAAGCATCATGTCAAAGTCTTCATGCATCATGTGTGTCTATGAGCTAAAATTTGTGATGTAGGTTTTCATGATTCAAGAAAGCATTCAAAGACATTATCTCATATCAAGATCAAAAGTCAAGATCCACATCCATTGGATCCATTTCACACAAGTTCACAACCTTCATTTCAAGGGATTTGGTGATTTACAACATTGCATTTGTCCATTCATCATTCCTTCATACTTTTCTATTTTATTTCAAGGTTTAATTACCAAAATGGGGTTTCACCAAGGAAAACCCTTATTCCCTAATAAAACAACATTTTTCCTGCTTGATGTGTGTTTGCAAATCTAGGTGAATTGAAGCTTGAAGATCCTTTGAAGAAAAAGTTACAAAAGTTGTCAAGAAGTTATCATCTTCACTGAAACTCACCTACAGGCCAAAATTCAGACTTTTGAACTTGAAGGATCAAACAAGATGAAGGCTATAGAAGATCTCTAGAGGCTACAAAAATATCAATCAAACCCTAATACTGGGACTAAATCTCCCCTTTGGGCATATAAGTCCCAATATACCCTTTTTTCCAGTTTTTTGTAGATCTTACACAGTCACCAAAATATTCTAGATTCTACCCAGATTCCTATTGTAGGACTAAATTGCCCAGCTTTTTGTATCAGTCCCAGTGCACCTTAAAATAACAATTTCTAGGATTTTCAGACCTTTTTTAGACATCTTTACTTCTCCAAGTACTTTTGTGCTTCTCTGTTTATCAATTTGATTACAAATTTTCAAGTTTCTATAGTTTTATGCATAAGAGCGAGTCTAATCACACAAGGAAACCCCTAGACATTCCTCAATCAAGTCACTTGGTTGAGGGATCTTGGTTTCCTAATGAACTAAAGTGTGAAATATAGGTCCAAGTTCCATCTTCCCAAAAAGGTGGAACCCTATTTCCTTTGTAATATGTTCCATGCTATTCATAGATTAATCTATGTTTAATATACTATGCGCTATGTTGATAATTCAATGCTAGAGATATCATTACTTTATATATATATATATATATATATATATATATATATACATCATGATTTAACATGTATATAAGTATATATATATATATATACATATATATGTGTGTGTGTATGTATATGTATATATATACATAATTCACAAGTCAATAGAGTTGTATTTATTGATATATGAATACACTTATGTATCCTTATATTTCATACATAATAATGTATATATATATATATATATAATATACATATATACTTATATGGGGGTAAGTGCAAGATCATGGGGGTCCAAAATGTGGCGATATGACCCAAAAGTGACTGACAATATTTTTTTATCTGAATTTGATGAAATGAAAAGGGTAACTTATTGATAATTTTTTTAGCTTTCTACCAATATAAGATATTAATTATTTAGAATTAAATGGATAATTATTATTGATTTTCTACATGCATTCTAACTAAAGTCCTAATTGATAGGTTGATTGAAAAAATAATATAATGTTTAAATGATTTCATATTTTTTGAATTTGAAAGATGCAACATATTCTATGCTTCCCATACTATAGGATTAAAAAGGAAATTTTTATTTTCATAATTTTTTGACCAAGTTATGGCGGTTAGACAAACAAGTTTTAATATTTTTTTTTAAATTCTAATAAAAAATTCATAACTAATTATTTACTTGCAAAATTTTTTTTAAAAATGTGGCACATTTGGGCATGTGTCCTTTACTTATATTGAAAGTTTCAAAAAAGTATAATATTTTTTGCTTGTACTTAATTTGATCAAACATACACTTACTTTTTATTTTTTTCCTAAAAATTTAGTACTACTATATTGAAATTTCAAAATTTCACCAAATAGATTTACTTATTTCCAAAAGAGTACTAGTATCTTAGAAATTACTGATCAATAGGAAATTAGTGCTTTATAACCTAGGTCACAGAACACCACTATTCTCCTATTATCATTGAATAATGTCCTACGAACCCTAATTGGATTAACTATCAACCTCACAAGGTGAGTCAATTCTCAACAAGGAGGACCTAGGAGGGGGTTCTTTAAGCTTTTAGGGGTTCACCACTAAGAAAATGCTTGGAAAAGACAAATGAATATTCAACCTTCAAAACCTAGTTATGCAAGCTAAATGAGAGATGCCAATAATGAAAATATGCAATAGGGAGTTAGGATGTGTGTACCTGGGAGGTTTGGAAATGTGAGGATTCTAGAAATGCAAAGAAGTTGTACAAATATGCTAGGGAGGACAAAGACACCTTTACTATTGTCTTAGTCCCGATGTTTTTTTTTGGGGAAGATGCAAAATATTTGGATGTCGGATTAGGATCCAAAAGAATCTTTGCAAAACATGCTTAGGAGGACTAAGATGCCCAAGGTGGTGTATTAGTCCCATTTTGAATTTATGAAAACTCTAGATGTAATCCTAAGCTTTAAAGTCTGCACTTGCTTCTCTCTAGATCTAAGGTCCTGAATCTTCCAGATCTAGCCTATAGGTGAGTTTCCGTGAAGATGACAACTTTGCAACTTGCAACTTTTCACTCCAAATGATCTTCAAGTCTTCAGCCTAGATCTACAAATACAAACATACAAGAGAGGAAAAACTTGTTGATTATTAGTGAATGGGGGTTTTCCTTGGTCAAACCCCTTGTAGATAATTAAACCAAATGATGAAATGAAGCATGAAATATGAAATATGTAAATGATGTCACCGTGTATGATGTCTTGTGAAGCAAATCTGTAATCTACCATGTAGTGGCCATGAAGAATGTAGATCTTGGATCCTTGGATTTGATGTGAACAATGGTTGTAAATAGATCTTCAATGCTACATCCACAATCTTGGCTCAACAACATGAATGGATGCACTAAACCCTTGGCATGATCCTTGAATCTTGATGATGGCTCCAAATGCTTGATGAATTACTCTTGAATGCATAAACTTGCCTTAGGAATGAATAATTGAATGCTTGTTCTAAAAAATGAGTGGAGGAACCTTGTATTTATACTTATTCATGCTTAATATCTCAAAATTACATCACACAAAGCTGACATATGAATTCATTAAATAAAGGAGGCTAAATCCTACTAGAATTTGAACTTAAATCCCAAAAATAAGCCAAGGAGGACTAAAACGCCCTAGGTGGCATCTTACTCCCAAGGCCCAAATCTCATGGCATAGACTCCAAAAGGGGACCTTTTAAGGTACATTTAAAATCAGGGTCCCAAGACCCATGGAGGGAAAAGATGCCCTAGGTGGCATTTAAGTCCCAATCCACAAATCAGGGACAGACAGAATCATTAAATGATCATTTATCTTTGGATGTTTGTTAGGATTTGCCATAAAAATATATAGTTTATTAGGCTTATTGTTTGAATTAGGTTGGGTTTTAGTTTTAGGCCCTCCTTCTAGTGTTAATTATGTTGATACATGGTTTAGCATACCAATAGGTTAAAACCAAAATTATTTCGCTACTTGAAAGGCTTCAACTTCAATATTTTTATGTAGGTATTTGAATGAAAAAGAACTCAAATAGCCAATGGGAAAGAAATTTGGTTATCCCGTTCAAGAGGATCTAATGCAATACCAAAATACACTTATAAATCCTTATATATTATTTTCTATAAAATCACCCATATGTTGTCCATGAAAATATAATTATATTAAAATTATCTCATATTTAATGAAAAACTAAGGCATGTAAATTCTATATTTAATTAAAAATTTCCTAACAATACCATCCAACATATGAGCAAATAACTTAAGCAAAGTCTAATTCAATTTTTTTATTCAAAAAAAAAAATATAATTCAAAATTAATCAAAGATAAATTCATCATTTAAATTCAAAGATGAACATAAACTTATAAAATTAAAACCAAAATTGTCTTATTAAACTTAATCTAACCATTTGATAACTTTTTTCCAAAAAGTAGAGTGAGAAAGAGAACTTGGATAGAATAAATCCTAAGATTTTCATTCTCACACAAGTGAAACATAATTTTGGACAGTGGAAATTTTGGCATAAAACCATTCTTTTCTTGGATCAAAGAATCAAAACAACAAAAAATAAAATGCAATCATCTATAGAAAGAAAAACTTTGAAATCAATAAGTGAAAACCACTCTATTCTAGGAGTAGATTAAGGGTAAGGCTCCCTTAATTGAAGGTGTAAAATAATTGGTATACCAAGGTGTTTAGGTTGACAAAAAAAAAATGTTAATAAACCATAAATAGTATAAAAAACCATTCAAATTAATTTAATACTCATTAACTAAATTCAAAATAACAAGATAACATAATTAGAAATTTGTAAATAAATATTAATTAAAGAACCAAAAAGAGATGAATTATATTGCATACAATCCAAAGTGTTTGGTAAATTCAATCTTCGCAAATGTCATGTATTTATATGTAAAGACCTTATTAGTAGAAAATATAAAAAAATCCATCCAAAACCCATACATGTTTAGTGAAAAGTCACATAACTTGCACTTTTCAAGTTATAAATTTGTATTACATCTAAGCTAAAATCACATGCAAATACATATCATTTCTCCTTGCATAAGTCATCATCTCCTTATTTAATTTCTTCATATATTCTTTGATCATTTTATAGATATAACTTTAAATTATCTTGAATAGCCCTTACGAGATCTTGATTTGGACCAATTGAATATACATATCTAATGTCTACAGTGATAAAATTTCCATTCTTTTGAGAAACCTATACATATTCATCCATTTTTATTTTGAAATAGTCTCATATCATTCATATCTTCATTATTATATTGATGAATGGTGCATTAAACCCAAACATGTTGGAAAATTATCTTTTATTGTACTCTCAAATTATTAATTTTAATATATCAGCTAGTGTTATATTTATCTTATCATCATAGAACTTTCACAAATGTTCTTCACCAAAAAAATTTATAGCATTGATATTTTTTTGGGCTCAGCTAAGGTAAACTAAATCTAATGTTTTCATCGTTTAATTTTTTTATTCTATATTGAATTAGAATAAATACACTTATTTCATTTTTTATGTAAATGAGTCTCTCCACCATCAAAAATTGTATTTGTTATGAGAGTATAGATGTCCTCCTTGGCCATGTTAGTAACCTATAGATAATTTCCCTCTAAAATTTGTAGTTTTGCATCCAATATTTTATCTACCTCTTTCATTGAATTAATCTCAACTTGATTTATATGATATAGGTAAAAAATATTACATGATTTTGGACCCCAGTGAGGGAAACTCATCATTCCACACCTAGTGGCCCTAAATATGTTACTTGGTTATCTTGTGGTAGCTCATAGTATGACATTCAAAAATTGGATTCAAACTACTTTCCTTATTTGGTCATAGTAGTGGTAGCTTCCACAAACATTATTTGAAAGTAGTGGGAGAATGCATAGTACTCACAATTTAACGCACAAGTAAGAAATTAACCCTTTTAATGTAACTATAAGAATGCATTTATGGTTTAATCAATGAAGTAGTGGAAGAATACTTAGAAATAATGTAAAAGGAAATACATTTATGAACCCATTCAAAGCCTTAGATATCCTACCAATGTATACATTTGATCAATTTCTAAAATGTGAAGAATTATTTTAATCATAAAACATGAATTAATTTCCAATATTATCAAGGCACATCCAAAGAATAGAGTAAAAATTGTAAAATGATAATTTAAATGATAATAAAACATTATTAGGTTTTATAATCCCTTCACATACATGAATAATAAGTGCCTACCTACTATTAGGGTTCTAGGTTTCTAGTGCTTAGGTTGGTTAGTATGAAATCAAAGGTGTAGTATAAGTCAATAGTGATATTGGTTTGGTGGAAAATTTTGACATATGTAGTAGTATTTTAGGGAAATATTAAAATTTGGTACTATTGCAAGCTAGATTAGAAAGATTGTTAGCTTTATATAAATAAGAAAATTGGAGGATTTATGCAAGTTTACAAGACCACAAGTTGGACCAAAACAAATTCAATTAGAGTAAAATGAAGAATATAATGTTTCAAGTAAATTTGTAAGATTGTAGGCTAGACCAAAAAGTTGGTTGTTCATAGTAGAGTGGGGAATCAAAGGTTTTAGGTAGTTTTGCAAAACTACAAGCTAGACCAAGAAGTACAATGAATATAGAAAAGTGGGAAGTTAGAAGTTTCAAGAAGTTTTGTAAGACTACAAGCTAGAACAAAATTATGTGGGTTAGAGTAAACCAATGAATTGGAGGTTTAAAAAAAAATTTACAATCTACTAAAGGTCAAACCAAAAAATCTACTTGATAGAGTAAAGTGAAGATCAAAGGTTTCAAGTAGTTTTGAAAGACTAAAAGCTAAACCAAAAAGTTTTTTGGGTTAGAGTAAAATAAATAATTGAAGGTTTCAAGATTTTTTCAATACTACAAGATTGTACGGAAAACCTAATTCCTTGTCAAAGGTGAAATTTGACTCCCCAAGATGAGAAAATTTGTTTAACCTAACATTTACATTCTTAACTAACTTTAAAAAATCTTATATAATACAATTTGATGACTCTAATACATTTTCCCCTACTCTTAACCTATGAACTAGCACCCTCAACATTCTAACTAAATGACTACAAAGAATACCTTGACTTGACCTTTTAAAACATGGAGCATATAAGACTTGGGTTCAAAATAAGATGACAATTTCAAAACAAGGTTCCCCAATTTTAAAAGAATAGGGGTGTGTTATGAAAGCTACAATACTTATACATATTGATTGCAAACTTGTTCAATCTTCTAAGGAGTTGACTTGTTAGCAAGACAATTTTAGATGTTGAAAAAATGGCCCACTATTATTTTCAGCACAACTCCTTTTTGGATTTATAGGTTATTAGATAAGCATGCACATACTTTTGAAGGTCATATCAATATCAAAGCAAGACAAAACAATGTGGCTCTATCCAAGACTAGGTCACACGTCACAACTTTATACATAACAACTCATATCAATATCAAAGCAAGACAGAATAATGTGACTCTACCCAAAACTAGGTCTCACAACACAACTTTATGCATAACAACAACAATTTCTCAATCTTTCTAAACACTCTAATCCAAATCGCATATTCTTATTAATTATAATAGTGATGTTCACCACCTCATTGAAATAGAAAATTTTCTTAATCACTTTCAATTCTTCTATCTAAATGTAATTATTTATCTGCATTATTAAAATTTGGTATATCTAAATTATCATTTGTGATAAATTGTTTGTATGTATTATATTCGGCTAGGTGATTGCATAATCTATTAATTTAAAAAAGAACAGATGTCCATAAATAAACAAAGGCCTGCCCATCCACTGATGCACTACCATCTTTAAAATAATCATAATTAAATTTATCCTTCCTTTATCAACATTGCATAATTGCTTTTATTCCGTATTCCTAAAAAGTCCTCTGGTATGAATTTACTACAGTTGCAATGGCCCTCTTTGATTTCGATAAATTAATGTTAACACCTCTGTGCGTAAAATAAAAAGTAGCAATAAAAATTACAAGATCAATACTAACTAAAGTTTATGAATTCCTTGCATTCGGATAGAAAAAAATATACAAGCTGCTATATATACATAAGTTCCTTAAGCTCAACAACCTGTGACGAAACTAATCCGTGGATGTCGTAAGCAAACAGAATTCGATGAAGCCCTGAGATCCGTAGAAACCGCCATTTCCTTTTCACCCATGTATGCTATCACTTCCTGGTTATTCCAATTGCTCGTATCACCAGAAATCCCAGCGAGAAGGCAGAGAATTTGTTGAAATAGAAAAGGTTTACAGGGAATGAGAATGGGCCCACTGTGGTTGAATCCAAATTCCTCTTCTGCCTTGTCCAGCAATGCTCGGAACAAAACATGATTGACGTATATTGCAGGGACAATAAAGCGCTTGATTTCACTCCCAAGCCCCGCGTAGACAGCCAGGTGTCCTTCCGGCACATCAAGAGTAACACTGTATTTAGATTTAGATATTTTGCCACTTCCTGCATTAGACAGCTTCTGCCATCGCCTTATGCTTCGAACTATTTCTGCCGCCCTGCTCAGCTCCATCCCCAATGCTAAAACTTGGCCTTAACTGTTTTTCTAATAAGGCTATGGAAGACGAAAAGAATTAGGAAAAGAAAAACACAAAGTGAAGAATGAAGAGCAGCAGTATAGTGAGTCTTCTTTTTATGCTAAGTTTCAGCATGTTCATCCGCCCGTGGATTCAGAAGAGCCGCTCACGTTTAGACACGAGTGGATATATGTCTAGATAGACCAATAAATTTGATGGACACTGCCATGTGATTAAGCATCAGCATGTACCATTAATAATGCAGGGTTGTTTACTTGTTAGTTTTTTCCTGTTTGCAGTTATTATTACAGGCTATACACCATGCATAAACTTCTTTTTAATATCATTTAGATGCAAATATCGTGAGCAATGTCGTCAACCATTTTGCCCATTTGGGCTTATAATTCAATTCAGCTGCTTGTCTCCATAAATGTTATGAGACAATGTCATGCGTCTATCGTCAGCCGTCAGCCAGGAGCCTCATCTGATAATGCTCTTTATTGCTGCTCCCAAAACTAGAAGACAGTCTATGAGACAATCACATTAAAGTTGTAATGTTATATTCATAACTAGCAATCACATTTAATGTGTAATGGGCATGGTGATAAGGTATTTGTAATGAGCGGAATCTTCTTATAAAGAAATGTTGTCTTTTTGAAGTTATTTTAAATAATATATAGTGTTACAAGATGAAATATGTTAATTGAATTGTCTTGTAATTTAAGATCGATGGTGCATATAGATGATGTTTCTTCCTTTTGAGGTAAATATGTTCTATCTTGCATATGAACATATTTCAAAAGTTCAAGAAGATATGTAGATTGGCTAAATATCGCAATCACTAGATTCTAATGAATGACAATCAATGTCTCTCATATCAATTAATGCTCTTTCAAGTGTTATGAAAGGCTCAACCTTATGTATGAAAATCACAACCTATTGGTGTGTTCAATATTATTAGTTAGCCAAATAAATTGATGACTTGTGCAGCCCTGTTTTGGTGTGTTGTATTATTGACCAAATTGACGAATCTTGTGAGTTAATCTTATTCTCTCTCCTTCATTAAACATCATATTGAAAGCATATGTACTCCTGTCAAGAAATTTAGATATATTCATTCTTATAAATTGTGTATATGGGAGACCGTTAGCTTTGTACCTCATTATATGCTTTACATTCTAATTATGTTGTCAAATTCATATTACTATATCATAGACCATTTTACATTATAAATTTAACTTGAATAATCAAGGTGGTTTAGTTTACATTCTCTTGATGGATGTATATGCCACCTCTCTTAACCATTTGTTTGTCTTTTATTAAAACTATATAATCATTTATTTGACATCATTTAAATTGGTACAACTTTCATCTATTTTTAATTGTTAGAGTTGTTGCTCCTATTAGTTATATTTATCTTACTTCTTGTTATACATATAGCATTCAAACTCCGCTTTTGATGAAGATATAGCATTCAAACTCCGCTTTTGATGAAGAGTGAACTTTCTTTCTGTTGTTTTACAAATCTTCATTAAAACTAGCTTTATTTTATTATTTTGATTCTTAAGATCATCTTTTAAAGGTATCTGCAAAATATAAAACATTACCGGCCCTTCAAACTAGTTCAAACATTACCAATTTTTAGCCCCTCATGTCTTGCAGGATGTTTGATTACGCTCATGAATGCCTTGTAATAGTCCGCAAACATTTTGTTGGAGTCTCTCAACTGCTCACGTAGGTCTCACAGTGCCATCTTTAGCATGATCTCGTTATAGGTGATGGATTTCATTCACCTAAGCCAGGCAATTAAGTTTGTCTTTGCTTCCGTTTAACACTGTCAAATAAAAAGAGTTGCATCCTTGCGGTGGGACCCCAACCACCAGAAAATTTTTGGCATTTGTCCCATGGAGCTTATGGGCTGGGCTTAACCAGCACACTCTACGCGCTTAGGTGGTTGCTGTAGGGCCCAGCTAACCCATCCCGCCTACTGTTTGCCATTTCCGTTCACTTTTAGCAAGCCGTTTCCGTTCACTGTTAGCAGGCCGTTTCCGTTCTCCATTAACATTCAAATTATTCCCGCGCAGTCCATTTCTCCTCATTCAAAAACAGGCTTCCAGCCCTATCGGTTTTTATTTGTCAGTTCCCTCGCGGCTGTGCGAAAATGGGAGCATTGGAACAGAGTATGGACGTCTATCGAAACATAGTGAACTAAGGATTATCCAGATATTACATCTGGAAATGCTTTGGTAGACATGTATGCAAAATGTGGAAGCATAGACAGGCGCGTTAACTGTTGGCAAGATACCTCAAAGAAATGTGGTCTCATGGAATGCTATGACTGCGGGATATGCACAAAATGCATTTTTTGAAAAGGATTTAAAAACTTTCAATCAAATGTAATCGGCAGGTGTAATGCTAGACTGCAATCTTTGCCAACACCCTCCCTGCGTGTGCTAAAATGGGAGCATTGGAACGGGGTCTGAACATCCATTACAAGATAAATGAAAGAGGAGATGTTGTTGCTACAACTGCCCTGGTAGACATGTTTGCAAAATGTGGAAGCACATACAATTCATGTGAACTGTTTGACCGAATGCCTAAAAAAAAAATGTGGTCTCATTAAATGCCATGATAGCAGGATATACGCAAAAGGGATTTGTTGAAAAGGCTTCAGAAGCTTCCGAGCAAATGCAATTGGCAGGTGTAAAGCCAGACTCCGCAACCTTTGCCAGCATCCTCCCTGTCTCTGCCAAAATGGGAGCTTTCGAACAGGGTATGGACATCCATTAAAGCATAAAGGATAGAGCAATTTTTTCAGATGTTGATTTGATGTGGTGGATGTGTGGATCTATTTTCTTACTGCCCTGCAGATCACATATGAAAGCAGGCCGAGGAGTATTTACAGCAATGTTATTTTTTTATTTGAATGTTAAAAAAGATGTCAGCGAATGGTAAGGAGATTGATGAAAGATAAGGAATTAAAAAGCTCCCCAGGTGTAGTTGGATTGAAGACCATAAAATGGTATGTGCTTTTTGTGTAGGAGACATATGACATTCACAAACACAATAAATTTATGCAAAGTTGGAGAAATTGGTTTGGGAGATGAAGACAATATGGTATTTTCCAAATGCAAGACACTTAGTGGTGCGGAAAAGGAGGGAAAAAAATTATTTCTCTACCACTATAGTGAAAATTTGTCCTTTTTTTTTGTTTTCTAGACATGCTTGTTAGAAAAACTATTAGGCTTGTTAAGAAGCTTCATGTATGTGTTAATTGTCACACTGTAATGAAATTTATCTCCAAGTTTGTTACAATTCCTACTTCTAATGATTAGTTTAGCTGATTTCATGAAGAGGAAATGAAATCATTGTAGGTATTAGAAAGCAAGTTGTGGTACTATTAGGTGTCTTGTACTACCACTTGATAAATTAAGGTATTAAAAAGAAAGTAGTTAAGGATGGATAAATTAAATCAATTAAATATTTATGAAAAAATTTGATAATAAGAGAGTAAAAGAATTTATTGGTTAGATCAAGATAGGTTTTGAAGTGAATTTAATGATTGTGATAGAAAATAAGAAAGAAGGAGAAAGAACATTGAAACAATCCTAGGACTAAGAGTAAAGATAATGGAAAAGGTTAGAAAAGTGTGAGAAGCATCAAGAGAGTGTATCAAGAGGGATGCACTTGATAAAAACCCTAGTATTCAGATAGGTGGATCCTCAATTGACATGGCACTGATGAATATTGAAGAAATAGATTGGTTTATAACCTAAATTAGATCTATAGAGAAAAATATAACTAAAATGATAAGGTAGTTGAAAGAACAACAATGAACTTAGAGAAGTTTGACCTTATTGGTAGAGATACTATAGATGTGGTTGAAGAAGATAAAATAAATAAGGGAGGAATTAAAGCAGTTGTTAATTGATGTTGTTAATTGGTGAAGAAGATGAGAGAATATTTAGCAATAGAGTAAAAGAAGTCACCAAAAATTTAGAGTTTTCCAAGGAAACTTTGGAGATGATACATGAGAGCAATTCCTAGGTTGAGGAAGAAAGCAACTCAAAGAAAAGTAAAGCTAAATCAATTACTAATGATGTGTTATCAACCAATGCATTCCCCAAGCTAAAGAGACACTATGAGGAGATGATCCTCATGGACTAAGAGTCACCTCCCATGTTGTCAAAATCAAGAAGAATTTATAAAGAGTCTGGAATTAAGTAGTGAATCCTTATTGGGTTAAAAAAAACATTATCAAGAGGCAATTGTGTATGAGATTTGTCACGGATATTAGGAATTGAGTTCTTAGATGTTCGATTCCCAAGAGATAATGGTAGAGAAACAACTTTGGTCAATTAGAAAAAGAGTGAAACTAGGCAAAGAAGCCATGATAAAAAGATAGAAAGAGATCCAATAGTAGGGAATAGAATAGGAGAAAGGATAATCCAAATACGGATGCACATAAAATTAAGCTCCCTATTTTTTGTAAATACACCAAGGATGTTAGTGAACATCTCTTTACCTTGAACTTTCATTGGAGTGGGGTTGGAATTGATGATGACTAAACCCAATTATATATAATTTTATGGAGACCCTCAATGATGTACTGAGATGGTGCATTAAAGAATGCCCTAAGCATGATTAAAAATGGAAATAATTGAGTGGCTTGTTTTTGAAAAATTTCCACTCACCTAAAGTATGAACAAAAATAAAAATGTCCAAGATGACAAAAACCAAGGAAGAATCAGTAAAATATTATGAACAGTGATTTAAAAGTGTGGTTAGAAAGCTAGAAGAAACCTTGACATACAAGAAATGAATTGAGTGTTTTATTTTAGGGTTAAGCTCTCACATTATAGGAGTAGATGAAAATATTCCCTCTTCGTATAAGGATGTAGTAGAATTTATTAGCATAATAGAATCCTATTCAAATATATGGGATAATGATTTAGTGGGAAAGGATGAAATTGATAATTTCAAATTAGAATTTAGGAAAACGTAATGTTGAAGTAAGAATTAAGATGAAAGGTGAGAAAGCTGAGACTTCTCCCTCACCTACAAGAAGTAAATTTTGGTTTTAAAATAACAATAGGGAAGATCATGTAAGGAATAAATGTTTGACCACACTAGAAATTGAGAAAGCCCCTAGAAAGATAGTAAAAATATATATTGTATTTAGTATAAAGTAGGATAAACATGACACAAATAGGTGCCCAATGCTACTTCATGGAGAAGATGAATATGAACCAATGGTTTATGGATTTACTAGGGAAGCATTTTTTGATATGGGTATGAAGAGAGCATAGGGTTTAGCTATAAGAGCATTCAATTTTTATTTGGTACATGACTAGTGGGAACTTCAATTGAGAAAAGTATAAGACCACCTAACAATATGCACTATATGGTACTACAATTTCAAGATATAAGACCCTCCATGAGTTATCATGATAACTATTGAGAATGAGGTGGTAGGTGAGGCTACTGCAATAATAATAGAGGTACTAGAGAAAGAGGAAGGACCAAAATGACAACATGTTATAACTATGATAAACTAGGACATTATTTTGATTAGTGTAGAAGAAAAAAAAGAGGAAAATCCACATGTGATTTTTGTGATGATAAATCACATGATATTTATAGTTCTCCCAAATTTAATAGTTCTATAAGAATGTGTTGGCATCATGTTTAAAAGGTGAATAATTTTATAGTCCAAATTTAACCTATGATGCTAAAGTAATGAATAACTAAAGTAGAGGAGAAAATGTTCGACAATGTAAGAAATCAAATACAAAAAACAAAAGTAGAATAGGAGAATCCTCATTGACAAAATAGAAATTTGAAAACTAATACAAAGGAGAAAAAGGGAAAAAATCAAGAAAAAAGGCCATGTAGAAACTTAAGAAAAGAGAAAAAGAACTTCAGTAATTAATAGTGTTGGATTGATAGAAGGATATCCTAGGATAATCTTATGAAAGTCAAAATGAAAAATAATGTTTAGGTAAAGGGGAAGATGATCTGGTGATAAGGAAGTCCAAAGAGATAATTAAGAAAAATAAAAAGGAGAGGATAATAGTAAGGCAATTTTCATTGCAAAATAAGTCTAGAAACTAAAAAGAATTGAAAGTTTTGGTAGAATAAGAAGAGTTTGGGATTCAAGGCTTTGATAGGATGAAGTTGGATAATGTTATTGGAATGAAATTCATGTGAAAGATGGAATTGGTATTTTTATAGCTTCATCCAATTTGAGTTAGCTTGTGAATGAAGGGAGATAATAAGTTTAGATGATGAAGAGGAGTAAGACATATTCAATTAGTTTAGTTAATTATTAGGGTTGGATTAAGGATAAAATTATAAGTTATTGGTGCTATTATTTGTAGAATTATCAATTTCTTGAGAAGATGATGAGTTTAAAGAAATAGATGCATCAAGATTAAAGAGGAGATATAACTTTAAATTGATCTATCACCTATTCATAATCATACAAGGTGGTACAAAGTGTTATAAAAGTTGGATATTTATGCAAGATATTTTTATCGTGTAAAGATTTGGGAAAATATTCTTAATAATACCCTCTCAATATTAGAGTCGAGAAGAAGATAGAAGATCTATGAAAGAAGGAATTAATAATAGAATATAAAATACATCACCTTCTCATTTGTTTCATGATTGTATTGTGTAACATTGATGAAATTGACATGTGATCCCATGTTGAATTGAATTTGTTCCATGAAAAGATAAGTGAGATAGAGAAAGGAACCCATAGAATAGGTAGATAAAGAGTAGAAACATTATAAGGGTTTTTCCTCAATGACTAGAGAAAATTCTTAGCTAAGAATTGATTATCAAACTAATAGTCAATGCACATTGATCTATAAAAGATTGAACTTTATCTTAGGATATCTTATCCAATTATGCATGTATGTCTATGTTTAGCATGATGAGATATGGTTTGCGTGCATGATTTATTATAGCTAAACATATTATGTTGTTGAGGAGGTTTAAGGTTCCATCCCCTAGGGTATAATATGATGAGAGAATAGATAGAGATTATTACATGGAAAATGATAAGGTTAGGTGCATAGGTTGGGATGTTGAGGGTAGGAGACATAATTTTTTTGATGTTATGACAAGTCTGTGGCAAGGGTTGTGAGGTTAAGGGTAGGATAGGAGAGGGAATGAAAAATTGGTAAGTGAGGATCGAGCAAGATAAGTGAAGGGTGAGGTTTGAGAGGGTTGCTCATAGGGGTAGGAGGTAAATCAGTTGCCTAAAGGGACATGATCATAGTTAAAATGAGGAATGGAGAGAGAGGGACATAAATAGTAGGAATGTGGGTTGGATGAGGAAGAGGCGTGGAAATTTAGGTGAAGGAATATTGAGTGGTAGGGAAAATAAAAGAGTTTGGCTAGAAGAGAGGGATGAAGGTACAAGAATTACACTATTAAGGGATATGAATATGGATACTATATCCTAAACCTTGTAATAGTTCTTTAGCCCCTCAAGATGGGTAATTATGATATTTGTTTAGGAGTATGCAAGTGAAGAGACTTAGGATTAGTGGCATCATCAGGTAGGCTACTTTAGAGGAGATACGAGTGGTGGTCAATTTTTGTGAGTGACAAACTTAACATCATCTAATAGGGATTCATTATCAAAGTGGTCATCATTGTGAGACATGTAGAATACATGACATCATGTGGGATGGATGACAATGGAGGAAGGGTAATGAAAGAGGGAAGAGGAAGGACAATACATGGATAGGTTTAGATGAGGGTTCCTATAAGAGATAATGTACATGGGAAAGGGATGGTCAAAGAAGGATAATAATCTCTATTAGAGAACAACAAAAATGATTCATCCTTGTATACTATACAAAATTTGAGTAGTAAAATGTAAAGTGTTTATTTTCAATGAAAATAATAGACAAAGACAATAGTGTAGTAAATTGGCACTAACCTAATTTTGATAATGTTTATAGGTCCTATGATTATGTTTACTCAAAAATAAAGTTTTGTTGAATCTATGAAAAAAATTAAAAGTACAATCAACTAATTTTTGGATATATTAGAATGAGATTTTGTTGTTTATAGAGAAATTTTATTTTGAAGATGAAGAAAGGAATAAATAATGAAGGTTAGGATTCATATCAAGTCAAATACAAATATAGATAGAAAATATATAGCCTACAAAATTTAAATGTAGGAAAGTCTTTTCAGTTTATATCATAGGACTCAACTAGCAACTTATCATAAGTGGGTTTAGTTAATAAAAACATACCAAAATTCTATACCAACTAAAAAACAAATTATTATTCTTTCTAGTTAGATTGTTTAGTTCATGTCTTACTTATACTAAATTCTTAAACTAAATGGGACTGAATTGGGAAATGATAACAAAATAAGAAATTAGTTGATTCACTAGCAATTAAATTTATGAGCAACAAGATTGTTTAAAGACATTTAAAAGATAATAAGAATGAAATATGAAAACTACATAGGCTAGTTGATGGAAAATAATAGGAGTGCCTTATTGAAAAAACTCAAGTTGCTAATAGGAGGAACAAAGTCCAATTTTGATAGAAGGATGTTGACACACTTTTAGAGTGCAACCATGTCTTTATTACATGTTATTTTTTAGAAAAAGAGAATAGATAACAAAAAAAAGAATGCTAAAAGTTTGGAGAAAAGTAGAATAGAATAAAGATATAAAATTCATTGTAAATAAGTAAAGAAATGTGGTCTCAAAACAATTCACACCCCTTATCTATGATTCCACATTTTGCAAATGTACTTTTTGGTAAAGGAAAATATGGAAGTCCGAAATTCTACGACTCAAGAGAAGTGAATTAGGGGTCATTAATGTGTTGTGCCAAACACTAGAAGAAAAAAGAGCAAAGGAAATAAGGTGGAATTTTTTCAACATTTAGATATTGGTTTTACCACATACCTTATGCCTTTTGGTATGATGGTATGAGTAATCCTACAAGTATGGGTTCCACAAGGAGGAAGGGAGATGGGAAGTTGGGTGAGGGAAATTAGTAGGGAAAGTGATAAAAGCCTAAGATTTTGAGACTAAAAGGAAAAGTAAGTCCTCAAATTCTAGGAATTAAGGATGGTGAATACTCAAAGCTAAAGAAGAGAAAGCATGGAAAAATGTAAGTGGAGAATAATTGAGGTTCATGGGTTAGTCTTATAGCTTAAGAAGAACACGATTACATGGAGACCTAAAATCCTAGGGCAGAGACAAACACAAAGTAGGGAGTGTAAGCGTGGGTAAAGCAATGATAAATTACCTAGGTAATTTGAGAAGTCTAAAAGACTAAAATAGTCAAAGGTCCAAAAAAAATGGAAATGTTGGGTTTCGAGGAATGAAGGGAAATTATATTGCTATAAACCTAATAAAGGCTACAAATAAACACAATCACCCTCTAACATTTAGAAATTCCTATAGTTTGAGATATTTAGTCATGTAACAAGTATAATGAATGACAAAACCTTAAAACAAGAACATTTTTGAATAAGGGGGTTTATCAAACGAATTCTTAGGTTGGTTATAGATGTTGGCCAAAACATGGTTCTATTAAAAAAAGGAAGCACTAAACTTAGATAAATTTGCACTCAGTAACATAGGCCCCACCATCACCTATAATGGGGCAAGGCAAAGACATCACATAAAATCTATAGGGAAAAAATAAATCTTTGATCAAATATTAATGAGGGACTCTACAGGCAACAAAATCAAAATAAAAAATAATTAGAAGAACAATAGAACCCTTTCACTAAGAATGATATGTAAGGTAAATGCTCAAAAGGACAAATATCAACAAAGGAGTTCCTTGATTTTATCTTAAATTAGAAATGGTGTTGCAAGGAATAAATAAGTGGAAACTTTATTAGAGAATGTTGCTTACCCTTCCAGGATAAGCAAACCAACTTAGGAACCCATATATTAAGGTTTATCATAATTAAATCTTTTCAAAATAACTTCATACAAGAAATTAATCCTCATGAATTAACAAGGTTTTTGACTGATCCATGGCAAAATGTGTGTGCAAGTGAGTTTATCTCTTCTTCATGAAATTAGCTAAACTAATCATTAGAAGTAGGAATTGTAACAATCTTGAAGATGAATTTCATTGCAATATGACAATTAACACATACTCGAAGGTCTAATAGTTGTCCTAGAGAGCATGTCTAGAAAACCAAAAGAATTTGAAAACTTTTCAATATGGTGGTAGAGAAATAATTTTTTCCCTCCTTTTCGTCACCACTAAGTGAAAATACCCTATTTTCTTCATCTCCCAGGCCAATTTCTCTGACTTTGCATAAATTTATTGTGTTTGTGAATGTCATATGTTTTCTACACAAAAATCACGTACCATTTTATGACCTTCAATCCAACTACATCTGGGGAGCTCTTTAATTCCTTATCTTTGATCAATCTCCTACCATTTGCTCACATCTTTTTTTAGATTTAAATAAAAAAATAACATTTCTGTAAATACTCCTAGGCCTGCTTTCATATATGATCTGCAGGCAGCAAGAAAATAGATCCACACATCCACCACATCAACATCTGACAAAATTGATCTATCCTTTATGCTTTAATGAATGTCCATACCCTGTTCGAAAGCTCCCACTTTGGCACAGACAGGAAGGATGCTGGCGAAGGTTGCAGAGTCTGCTTTACACCTGCCAATTGCATTTGCTCGAAAGCTTCTGAAGCCTTTTCAACAAATGCCTCTTGCGTATATCCTGCTATCATGGCATTTAATGAAACTGCATTTTTTTGAGGCATTCCGTTAAACAGTTCACATGCCTTGTCCGTGCTTCCACATTTTGCATACATGTCTATCAGGGCAGTTGCAACAACATCTCCTCTTTCATCCTGTAATGAATGTCCGTACCTTGTTCCAAAGCTCTCATTTTAGCACACGCAGGGAGGGTGCTGGCAAAGATTGCGAAGTCTGGTATTACATCTGCCGATTACATTTGATTGAATGTTTTTAAATCCTTTTCAACAAATGAATTTTGTGCATATCCTGCAGTCATAGCATTCCACGATACCACATTTCTTTGAGGCATCTTGCCAACAGTTAACGTGCCTGTCTATGCTTCCACATTTTGCATACATGCCTACCAAAGCATTTCCAGATGTAATATCTGGATAATTCCTAGTTTGTTACATTTTGATAGACATCCATACTATGTTCTAATGCTCCCATTTTTGCACAGCCGCGAGGGAACTGGCAAATGAAAACCGATGGGGTTGGAAGCCTCTTTTTGAATGTGGTGAAATGGACTGGGCGGGAATAATTTGAATGTTAACGGTGAATGTAAACAACCTACTAACGGTGAACAGAAACGGCTTTCTAAAGGTGAACGAGAACGACAAACAGCAGGCGGACGGGTTAGTTGGGTCCACAACAGCCACCTAACCGTGGTCAACGCTTAGAGTGTGCTGGTTAAGCCAGCTCGAGCTGATGTATGTAAATTAATCCGTTATACTTGTGACATAATTCCTTTACTTGGTAACGAAATGAAAGATACATAAGCAAACTTGGGGTTTTGCCCCCCCTCAATCAAAAGCAAACTTGTTCAATGTAAGTGGATATTTTGGGGGTCAATTGAAAAGTGTAAAGCTTGCCTAGCTGTTGAGGGATTTTTGCATATTTCTAGTATTGACTGCATTAAGATCTTTGCATCTATTGTAATGATGGACTCTATTCAACTCAGATTTGTTATTGTCACACTCATTACTATGAGGTTTATCAAATATATTTGAAAAGAGGATGAAATATAAATGGAGTAACCACGAGACTTTCTATATGATTTTTTTTTGGTATGAATACTTAAAAATCTATGGCATCAAATAAGTGTTTCATGTTTGGTATGTTAAGATGGATTATTTTTTCTCTCAATTGAATTCACTCAATGTCATTCTAATTTAAACATCTACATCTTGTGACAAAATGAATCTCTTTTTTATTATTTGGTATAATGATGACTAAATGATCATAGGGATCTCTAAATCCTTCATTATGACAATGAAAATTGTCTTGTATGATATTTTTTCATGATCAATTTGTGTGTTACACTATTCTCTTGAAACCAAGTTTTATTAGTCTATATGTGACTAGCATTGTATAGCCGAAGTACACTTTATTTTTTGTCATGGTTCCACAGGGCTAACTACAAACTTGGCTCAACTCTCTTTCTTTTTAGAGTCAAACTTGAGATAAAATGTTCTTCATCATAGGTTATTACTACTTCGCATTGATGTCTTGTTGGAAGCCTTGTATATTTGATTCATAACAAACCTAACATTTCATATTTTGTTGAAGTAACATTTATATTTATGCAAGAACCTCATGAACTACACTAGAAGGTGACCAAGGAAATCCTCCACTAAATTCAAGACGCTCACAATCATGGGATTCACTATGTATTAAACATCAATACTGATCTAGTTGGGTGCATCGATTGTGATTGGGCAATAGATTCTTAAGATTGTAAGTTCACTTTTGACTTTAGATTCTCAATTGGCTTTGGTCTCTAAATGTTGGTTGAGCAAGAAGAAAAATGCTATTGTTATTTCTTCTACAAAGGTTGAGTATTAGGGGGATGTGAATGCTACAATTGAGCTCCTATGATATTTGATTCCACATTTTAATCCTAATTTATGACGCCCAAAGTGTTGTTTTGACCTCTCAAAATGTGGTCCATCATCAACAAACCAAACATGTTAAGATCAACATGCACTACATTTGAGAGCTCAATGATGGGCATGACATAAATCTTCATTATTACTTGACTACTAAGCAATTAGCCAACATTGTTCCCAAACCGTTCATAAAAAAAAAGTTTCTTCATTTACAAGTTCTATTTGGGATACAAGAGGGGGTCTTCTCTCTTTTTGGGATGGTTCGTTTATATACATGAGTACCTCATAAAACTTTATATGTCAAAAACCATCTTTTCACACACCTAAGCTATGCTTAAGGGAGCACTAATGTAAGTTTTTATTTTCCTTTATATTTGATAGTTTTTTTACATATTCATTTAAGTTTTTGCTTAAATTATTATAAATGATAATAATAAAGGTAAATAGCATCTTCCATAAGAGATGTATAACTTGCATCAATTCTTAGTAGTTGAGTTGCTTACTCTCTTGATGGATGTATATGTCACCTCTCTTAACCATTAGTTTATCTTTAATTAAGATAATATAACCATTTGATTGATATCTTTTAAATAAGTATTAACTTCCACCTAATATTAAGAGTTGCAGCTGTACTCTTATTAGTTTTATTTGTCTTCTTGCTATACTTATAACATTTCATACCCGACTTTTGATGGAGAGTTTTAATAGTTGGAGCTGGTATTCCTATTGGTTGTATTTGTCTTACTTCTTGATCTACTTATAACATTCAAACTCCACTATTGATGGAGAGTGAACTTTCTGTATGCTGTTTTACAAATCTTCCCTAAAAACTGACTTTACATTGTTGTTTATATTCTAAGATCATCTTATAAATGATTCAATTGTATCTATTTCTAACACTGAATCTTTCAATATTTTTTTCTTATTTCGAAAATATAACACTTGATATAATAAAGATAATTACTTTTCAAAGATGCACGTCTGATATTGATGATTACATGGACCAAGCTTTATGAACACTTTAAAATATAATATAAAGTCGAAAAGGAAATTTAGTGAAAATAAGAGCCCTCTCCCATTATATATATATATATATATATATATATATATATATAATATCAAAAAGAAGCTTTAACATAGCAACTCTACCTATCATTTAGTATACAGTAAGGTCAAGTGATCAGGTTGAGAAAACTATGAGAGATCTACGTCCATATAACTAGAAGAGATAGAGATTAGCGTGCCTGAACCATATAAAATATACAGATATATTAGGGCACTTTTGTTTCCATGAAGAGGAACCTGGTATGACAATTTATTTTGACGAGGCGTGTTCTTTTTCTACTAAACTCTTAAAAAAACATATTTGAGGGCTCCATCCCGCTTATGACTGTTAAAGAAGCTTGCTGCTCAGGAACAGCCAAGCGAGACATTGGGAGGTTCAACATACTTCCCCGACGCAAATTTAGTGGCGATTATTTTATTGAGCGCGTCAGTCGGATGGAAGTCGTCCCAGTACACGTATTTCACCGGCTCTGAACATCGTCTTGAAGAGCTCGTTCCGCACACAGCCGCAGGATTGTAGTTGTACGCTCCGCCTGAGCCGCAGCATGCAACATTTCTCAATTTCATTCCCGTACAAATATATATATTAGCTTTTCCACCCCAAATCAATCAATACAACCCATCAAACTAGTTCAAACATTACCAGTTTTTAACCCACCGTGTCTTGCAGGATGTTTGATTATACTCATAAACGCCCTGTAATAGTCCGCAAACATTATGTTGGAGTCCCTCAGCTGCTCACGTAGGTCTCGCAGTGCCCTCTTTAGCATGGTCTCGTGTAGGCGGTGGATTTCATTCACCTCCACCAGGCAGTTATATTCATCTTTGCTTCCGTTCAACACTGTCAAATAAAATGGGCTGCATCCTTGCGGTGGGACCCCAACTACCAGAAAATTTCTGGCACCTGTCCCATGGAGCTTCTGCATGTAAATTAGTGCCACGTTATATCTATGCCATAACACCTTTATTTGGTAGCGGAACGAAAGATTTATGAAGACTTATTTTTAAAAGGACCTTGACTAGAGGGACGATCTTGTGAACAACATGAGGCACTTTCTTCTTGAGCTCTGCAACGCTTAGACCCGACAGTAACCCCACGCGATAGTCGTTGACGCCAAACTCTCCTGGAAGATAGAGCGCGTTTGCCATCGCCTCTTTACTGGGTAGCAGAGCGCTTAAATTTCCTGCTACAAAGACCAGTTTAATTTCACAAAAAATGGGAACTTTTTCCTGCTTCTGACATTCCTCTAATTTTTCCCTTAGACTTTATTCTAAAATGTAGATTTAGGCGTACTGCATACCTCTAGACTTCGTTCCGCTTTCCAAAACGCGGCCCCTGAAGTATTCAAACCACTCGAACTGTGCATCAGAGGTAAAAGGATTCAACGGTATTTTCTTGCTCCCCATTCCTGTGAAGTTCAATTCTTCCACAGACAGCGCAGTTGCCAGCGCCACCGAGAAACACACTCCTCTCCTGTAATCTCTACCCGCTATGTTCGTCGCTTGGGGCTCCACACTTTCCAGATAAGGATGAAGCAGTTCCAATTTGAAAGCATCCGCTGAAAAAACCCCACACAACACTGTTAAAGAAACACACAAGGAGAAAAGCGAATGGTTGTGCATCGTAGCTAGTAGGAATTATTACCTAAATAGTCGATGATGAGCTTTCCATCTGAAAATCGGTTGGCTGGGTAACCAGGGAAAGTGGAGCCATAAGGTAGCCTGGTGGGTTGGAAAGCCTGCCTTGGAAATGCTATGACTGCATTTCCTGTGTCGAAGAGCGATGCTCCGAACTGAAATAGTGTTGTGAAGCATCGTTCTTTAGATGTGGAGTTTACTTTTCCATCACAGAGACATCCCACCCACAGTGTGGCGATGATCAAACAAAGCGTCTGCAGCTGCATCATTATCTCGCTGAAGCTTTTCCGCGGGTGAGGAGTCAATCATCTGGGTGATAATTTAAAGCTGGATGTCTCGTCTGGCTTCGACTTGACACGCCGCTGCAGTACATAAGTGCAGTAAAAGCTTACTTCTATGCTGACTTGGTCTGATTCATTTACTTCACCCGTCTACCTCATGTACATGGTAATGGGTAAAAGTTGGAACTCGAAACCCGAAAAGAAAGAAACCTCCGTGCTAATGAGTGTCTAGTTTTCTCCTTATAAAAAGATCCTCATGCCATCTTCTATTAGACCTAATGATGTGAATGCTTTAATGAGATGTATTCATTCTCGTACTCTAGACATTATGTTCCATCAACTTCAACTTCCTCCTCTTAAATACTAGCACTTGCACCCATAAGAGGTTCTAGAGATAGGCCAATAGGAAATTAAAGGTGAGATTTAAATATATTTTAATATTTCATTAAATGGAATACAATAGAAGGTGAATGTATGTAAATGACCTAAAGCTAAAAATGATAATTTGAGATTGGTGTAGTAAGTGTTAGAACTTAGTTTGAAAGGAGAAGGGTGAATATTGGATTAAAATTTCAATGTTTGGCTAGCATGTGAAAGATGGATTTTGGCTAAATTCAAACTGCTATGATCTATAAAAAAAATTAGACATGTTGGATGTGATTGCATAGAAATTCAAAGGTTGGAAATGCCATAGTAAATTACTGGTTTACTTTGATCCATAGAATATGAGTATGGGATGAATCACATGACTTGAGAAGAACTAAAAATAACATTTCATAAACCAATACTGTTAAATGAAAAATTACTTGGCCTCTCAACTAGAGATAAATGAAATATTTATTTGAATTTTAAACTGTTTCAGATTAAAGATAGTTTACAGTTTAGAGAGCCTTTAGGTTAGAGGATAAATATAGAGACATAAGCTCACACACATTTAACTAAGTGAAATTACAGTCATGCCAACACACAGGTTAATGCAATTAGGGATTGAAACAACTGAAGAAATTTGTAACACAATCTTTAAAAACCAAGCAAACATAGTGGAAAAAATGGCACTAGCTTAGAAAAAGAAGTTTTATATACTCATTTCAGTGAATAGTAGAAAATGAAGAGGCAGAGAAATTTAAGGAAAACAAAGTAGTCAAGAGAACAGGCCTTGTAAGGTGAATACAACATCAATAAATCATATTGAAATTGTCTTCTCCAAAGTGATAATAGAAGAAAACACCCTTCATAGTGTCTCAAGGAAAAGCCTCATAATTTTCCATGCTAACCACATTAGATATATTTAATAATCATATGCAGAATGACAATTAAGAGAGAATTATAATTCTGAAACTCCTATGTCGATGCTCAGAAGTTGCTACAATGTAAAATTAGAACTAATGAGTTAAGTTTATACTGGCAACTTGCCAGGGCTTAGAAGAGCCACAAAGTTAAACTCCGATGCAAAGTACTACTTTCAGACACCTTTGGGTACATTTTCTACTCAATCCCTGTGATAGGCAACCATTAACCTAATGCATTCCCTGCACAAAGCAAAATTCCAACTATGAAATAATCCACATAGAAATATCTTGATATTTCCAATATCAGAATTAGGTGAATTTTAGTACAACCTAACAGAGCATATTTACAGGTTGTTCTTCAACCTTTCCATCCTCGAATGGAGATTATAAGACAAAAATCTTAGATTTTTAATTTTCAGCCCTATCTAAAGGTAAGGACAAGAAGCTTACATGAGATCTGCTTCAGAATAACCTATATGGTGTTTAAGTAGTTTTGTCCAAATGGATTTCTTCTTCAAGGAGCACCTCCTAGTGTAGACTATTGCAGAAGCAAGCAGTGAAGGAGTAAACTTGAGCATAACATATTGCACCAAGCTTAGTTCAATTAGGAAGAACACCAGATTTTCCATCTGAACATTAAACAAAACAAAAAATTAGAAGGGATAAAAGCAGTAGCCTAATAAAGCCAATAATAGGGAAAATATGAATAAGAAGGGTTCAAAGCCTATATGAGGTATTGCCTTTTGTTAGAATCAGATGCCTTAAGAAATAGAACAAGGAATACATATGGAGTTGGGACTGTGAGATGGAATTTGAGTTTGTTAAGCATAGTTTTTTCCATAGCCAGAATCTTCTCCATTGTACATGATTTGGCCGAGATATTGACCAAATAATATACCTGTAATGAAAATTAAATGTCACCAACACAACTCCTGCACCAAGTTATGTTCTCCATTATATTGGATTATTTTTTTTATCTTTACCCATTAATGAAATCCTTACCGATGCAGGCCAGACTTCCTCATAATTGGAAGCTAAAAGCATTGCAGTGAGGCCCACTAACTGAAAATTCCTCTTTGAAACAGATGAAATGCATAGATATATATCAAGCAGGTTTATGGTGAGGTATAATGTCTCTGGCATCAAGTCAAACTGCAAATGCACTTGCAAGTTCCAATCCCAACCATAAGAACACTCATCACTCCTGATCATTGTAGATATTTTCAATGAACTTTTAAAGAGATGCCAAAGAGATGAATTTACCTCAATCAGCCAGTCAACCAGTATACCTTGAAAACTTTGCCCAAAAAATAACATTAAAAGACATGCATAGCCAAGGAACAGTAAGGCTTTATGCCTTATATTTCATTCCCTACCCAGCTTCAAGAAGCAAATCAGATTGGTTTCAAAGACTCCATAAAAATAGGGTAAAATATTTTTTCAAAAACAAAACATTACCGATTAATTAATTTGCACCTAAAACTTAAGGTTTTGAAAAAAAAAACAATAGTTTCTATTTTGTAAACCTACCTCCACTATTGTGGATGTCACTGCTCCTCAAATGTTACATAGATAGTCTAGAACAAAGGCCTTTGAATCAGTGAACAAGGGCATGCAAAGGGAAAATGCAAACCAGGCAAAATGAATATAATAGTCTTTCAAAATTTTGTCTGCTCAACTTGGGAAGGACTGCCCATCCCACCATTGGCGACATGTTTGCTTACCTTTACACATTTTCTCCTCTATTTTGTCACCTCACAGAGCACTAACTGGAGAATTTACGGTGAGTATAGATACCCAAATTATGACTTACCTCAAAATTCTGCACATATCATGTCGTGCTGTTAATGATGTTGATGAGAAAAATGGGTAGAGTTTGGACAAAAAATAATAGGAAAATCGATCACAGCAAAGAATTGTGAAAGATGAGGCGAACTAAGACCCGTCTCCATATAGTGGTTGCTTCAATCTATTCGCAATAAGCAAAAATCATACCTAAAAATATCAACATTTTAGAGCTACTAGATTCGTGAGCTGGAGATAATGAATGTTGGTCATCGGTCAATCAGATCTAATGATGGTGCATTTACTACAAAGATAACAATCCTACCGACCAACAGTTAAAAGATTGGCAAATTTTTGAGTGCCTGGAAGTTTTACTTGAAAATGGTTTACCTGGAAATGGTTTAATTATGAGTAAAAAATTGTTTGCAGGCATGAGACAGGTATGCCGAGCTCTTGTGGACTGGCAAGTCCACAATAAGAAGCCTATCGGCTAAATAAAGTCAATATAATCTTCTTATGCTAATTGTTGTTGTTAATATTGTGGGTATCAAATGCATTCTCATTGACCTTAAATCAAGTCTCAATATTTATGGTGTTGATTTGTTATCATGCATTCATGTAGATCCTTCTTTTGCTATTATATTTCTCTTTATTTGTGGGTTTGATACTATTAGTTGACAAGCTCTTGGTACAAAATCTCCCCTGTTTAGCTAGGATCTATTACCTTACCTATCCTAGCATATGTCATGTCAGGTAATTTATTACATAATATTCTTATAGGTCGATTTTGGATACACACTATGGGCGTAGTCCCCTCTACCTTACATCAATCAATTAAACATATATAATAATAAAGCATTTATAATATGAGCTTACCCTGATCCCTTTCAATACTGTCAAAAGGTTGATATTGGTCACTCATTAAATTTTTCTCCTACGCTTAAAATTTAATTCCTTCTTCATTTTTAAAGCTTGTTACACCACTATTGACTCATATTCTTGATGATGGTGCTAACTCACTTTCTTCACCTATTTCTAATGCATTTCTTGGTGATGATTGAGGCTCATTAGACTTTATGTCATCCTCTGTTGGTGAATATAAAGTCAACCCAACTCACTTTGATATTCCAAAAATAGCATTCACTATTACAGAAGTTGCAATTCCTTCTAATTATAAAGATAATGATAATAATTTTCATGTGATTATACTTCTTATATTAACTATGCCACTAATGGTGGTCCTCTTTATTTTGAGGAGTTACAATCACATTGCATATGAGGATTTAAAATTCCTTATAAAACAAGTAAAAATGGCTGTGGTTGTAAGGAGCAAGATCTCAAGATAGCTTTGTGGCCAAATCCACATAACTCTAATGTAAGTCTTAGATACCACCCTTCTTGATCTAAATTGAAACTATCATTAAATGGAAACATGCTCTATTTAGATTCTCCTTCACTTCCTTGTATTCTTCAACTCATTATGGATAGTGTAGATTCATCTATAGCCCCTCTAGATGCTTTTTCTATGGAAGAAGTTATAGCATATTTTCTTGGGGTATATTATAATTTACCTTCCTATCATCATGATCATAGATTCCTTTATTAATTGAATCATCAAGCATACTTTGGGGAATCCATCATACATTATGCTAAATCAAATCCACTTTCTAACATTAGCAAGGATTTTCAAATTCTAATCCTTTGGAACATAGTACACTTATTATTGGAGATATTATTGATGTCCATGTGGATCCTTCTTTTCCAAATAAATCAATCCAAATTGGGGATTATCCTTCTTCCGAGGAGTGTGCATCATACATAGATATCTAAAATTTATTACTCGATATTTCACTTGGTCATATGAGGATATGCATGGCATCTACCCTTTTATAATGGTCTATAACATAGTGTTATATCTTGGTGCCTAACTGATTAAATAAAAAATTCAAAAGATGCATCCTAAGGTTATTTTAATGATCAAGACGGAGATAGAAAATCTTTTAAAATATTGTTTTCTCTATCTTTTAACTATTCGCCTTGGATATTGAATATCATTGTTGAGAAACTTGATGGTTGTATTCATGTATGTATTAATTTTTAAGATTTAAATAAAGCTTCTCTTAAGAATGTGTTTGCTTTTCCTAATATAGATATGATTATAGACTCAAAAATAGGCCATGCATTACTTTCCTTTATGGATGGCTTCTCAAGTTATGACCAAATCGTTATAAACCTTGAGGATCAATTCAAAACATATTTCACTAGACCTTGGGGTACTTTTTGTTACATAGTCATGTTGTTTGGTTAAAAGAAAACTTGTACAACTTACCAATGTGTTATGACACTTATCTTTCATGACTTTATTCCGAAAATTCTTAAAGATTATTTTGATGATATCTTGGCTAAGTCCATAACTCACCAAGATCACGTTAATAATCTCCTCATCATCTTTGAATGACTTCAACTCTACAAAATGAGACTAGATCATCTTAAGTTTGTTTTTGTTGTGGATAATGGAAAATGTTTGGGATTTATAGTCTCTCACCATGGAATTAAAGTTAATGCTAATAAGATAGGTATTTTAAACATGTCTCCACCTAAAAATATTTCTTAACTTTGTAGTCTTCAAGGGAAGATATAGGCAGGTTAAGATGATTTATCTCTCAATTGGTTGATTGTAACCTCCCTTTTATACACCTTCTCAAAAAGTATGTTCATTTTCAATGGAATGATAATGCCAAAAAAAAATTATAGTATTAAAATTTATCTATCTTAGAATCATCCTATTGCGATTTCATTCTTATAAGGATGGCCTTTTATTCTCTATAAGTCAACTTCATCTCTTGCCTTAGTATCCTTTTTGCTTCGATATGATGATGAAGTTATGAAATAGGTTGTATATTATATCAATTGCATTTTACTTGAATATGAAATTAGGTATTCTATATTAGAGAAACAATATCTTGCTCTCGTCTTCAAAACCCAAAAGCTAAGACATTATTTGCTTCATGAAAAAACTCACCTCATTGTCAAGTTTGATCCTCTTGAACATTTATTAGATCTCAAAGTGATATTTCGAGAACATTTGCTAAATGGGTCATGTTACTAATTGAGTTTGATCTTAAGTTTATCTCTCAAAAAGCAACAAAGGGAAAAGTTGTGGCTAACCTGGTGCAGAGGAAAAGCAACTTCACACACAATGGAGTATAAAGAATAATGAAAATGTGGGTTTCACAACAAAAAGCACCAGATTTTATGATCTTTCAATGGTGATAGTAAATAACACGGTCCTGCAAACTACTCTTCAAACCTATTTTCCTAAACTCACACTCTCAAAAGGCATTAATATTCACTTGCTTTGACATTTTTTTTTAGATCCTAGACACCTTTTCACACTCTACAAGCCTCCCTCCAACTCTACTTGATAGGGTTTAACTCAATACAATGTTTTTTCAACAAAACCCTTGCAAAGACTAGGATTTAAATTGTCCCATTGCTCAAGAATACACACTACCTTCAATAAATCACACAAAATAAGGAATTACCACTTGCACTTTCAAGGAAACATGCAAAAACACTTGCAAAAATTATGTACCAAATTGTATAATTTTCTATCAGTTGAATTAAAAGATGTGGTTTAGAAAACTATACTCCCTTCATGGAGATAGTACAATTTCACACTTAGTTTGGACCTATTTTAGTACCCTTGCATCTATGACCTTTAAATCATCATTAATAGGCCTCTAAGGCCCTTCATTTCATATCCCAAGGCTTATTTCAATTGAAATCTCACAAATTCAACAAATACTTTCAATTTTCTAACATCTTGACATTTTCTCACCATGAAAATCTAGGGTGGGACTCATACACCACCTTGGGCATATGAGTCCCCATAGGTGGGACCCATATGCCACCTTGGGCGTATGAGTCCCGTTTGGCCCCTTTTTAGGGTTTGAGTGAGAAAATTCAAGTTTTCAATTCAAATTTCACAAGTGTCAGCATTTGGGATCTAATAAATGGTAAATTAGATGAGATGCCTATAAAACTAAGGTTTTGAATCATTATTTCACCTAAGTAACCTAGAATTTTCAAGCAAGAGCAAGTTTCAAGAATTCAAGAGTAAGGGGCAAGTAAAGTTGAAGTCTTGGAATATCATAGTAGTGTTTTTGCAGGTCTTCAAGCTCACTTTCATTTCAAGATCTAACATTTCCAAAGATTGATGATGGTTTCCTATGGAGAATCATGATGGATTCTAGGGTGGGGAGATGCAACTAGCCATTAAACCAAGCCTAATGACTTGTTTTCTAAGTGATTCCATCTTCCATTTTCATTCTATTTTCTTCCTAAAGGAAGGTATATGCATTATTATGGCTTATTAGGGTAATTAGAGATCTCCCAAAGTGAGTCATCATCTTTATGTTTCATTCATGCATCATATTCTAGCACATTAGAGTAGGGTTTATTGCATTCTAGATCTCTTAATCTTAGATGCACTTAAGATTAGGAATTTCACACACATTTCCTTTCAAGATCTATTCTTTCTATCAAGGTTTAATTACTGAACTAGGGGTTTGATCGAGGCAAACCCCCCATAAGCAAATCAACATAATATTTTGTTTTATAGATTTTTAGCTGGTTCGGATCTGAAAGCGAAGATTGGAAAACATAGTAAGGAAGTGCAGAGATAGGAGAACAGATTCAGATATTGATTTTTTGAAAAAGTAGAACAAGACTAAATCGCCACCTTGGGCGTATGAGTTATGGTACATGCATTTTACCAATTTTCAATAGATTCTCACTTGTCACTGTGAGATTCCAATTTCTGCCCAAAAACCCTCAACTAGGACTAAATGACCCAGTCTAGCATATGAGTCCCTATACACATTAGCAACAACAAATTTTAGGTTTTTCAGGTCTTGGGTATGTGCAGGATCATGATGGGCCAAAAAGTGGCAATATGATGGGTATGTGTAGGGTATGTGGCTGACGACTTTATTTTACCCAAAATTGATGAAACGAAAAGGGTTTTTAAAGGAGATTCTCAACTTTCCACCAACATAAATTATGCTTTACTTTGAATTTAATAAATAATTATTTTTCATTTTCTATTAAAAAATTACGACTAAAGTCTTGATTGATAGGATGATTGAAAAACATCTATAGCTTTCAAACACTATCACATTTTTTGAATCTGAAACATGTGTCACATTCTATGCTTCACATACTATAGGATTAAAAAAAATATTGAATTTCATGAAGTTTTGACCAAGTTAAGGTGGTCAGACATATGAGTGTTTATATTTTTTAAAAGTTGTAATAAAAAATTCATAATTAATTATTTACTTGGAAAAAAATTACAAAAAAATATGCATCGCATTGGGACAAGAGTCCTCTACTTATATCTAAAATCTTATAAAAAAATATTATCATTTTATTGTGGTTAGGGTGGTTAGATAGATACCTACTTATTTTTTCCTTGAAATTTAAGTACTACTGCATTAAAATTTTGAATTTTCACCAAATAGATTTTATTTTTTTAAATAAACCTAGTAGTTTAGAAACTACATTCAATTTTCTATAGATTCTATTCTTACATATTTTTGAAATAATATAGATAACTTATTCAATTTTTTACATCAAGTTGCCTAACTCTAATTTTTCTAAATTTTTCACCACTTAAGGGCCTATTTTTTCCACCATGATCCTGCACATACCCTCTTACTTAGTCATCTTTGATCCTCTAAGTAATTTTTAGTGATCTTATTTCAAGTTTCATTTTCTAGGTCATATAGTTAGATTTTCCTAATACTTTCATCCCTTTCTTTCTAAGAATTTTCTTAGTGGTGAACCCCTTCTTTAATCACATCTAAGGAATCCCCTTGTAGTCCATCCCTCAATTGAGTCACTTTGTTGAGGGATCTCTAGGGTTTACTTTAATGAACTAAGAGTGAAATAGGAGAGGACCCCTTGTCCTTGTGTGTGTTCCATCTCCTAAAACGTGGACCACACTCTTTTTCCTTCAACTCATTTTGGTGAACTTGACCTTCAAACCCTTTATTTTTTATTTGGAGTGCATTAAAGTCCTATAGCTCTAGCTTACATTAGCTTTGCATTAGATCTTGCATTATTTAATTTGCATTTAGGGCTTCTAAATCTTCCATTAGTGATGGTGCATATAGGCCTGTTGCATTTTTTACATCTTAGATCATTCAATTTCACTGAAATCCTACAATTGCAAATAGTTAAGATAACATACAAGCTATAAAACTTAACATTCACTCATAATTTGTTGAATTTAGTGTCAAAACCCTCATCTAGGACACATTCGCCCCTCTAGGTGATTTAGTCCCAATACAAGTTGTTTTACCTAATTTCTAGGGATTCTATGTTGTGTTTTTCACTTATTGAGCCTTCTAAAAACCCTAACTAGGACTCATTCACTCCTCTACGTGATTTGGTCCCATATCAAACCTAAATCTATATTTTAAAGCATTAAAAGCTTCATTTATGTGTTTTAGTTTACTATTATTAGATAGTTGTTTCAGTTTATAGAGTTTTTATTTCACTTATTTCATTAGATCTAGCTTAATTTGGTTTCATTTAAATTATGGATAGAATTAGATTATTGCACTTTTATTTCATTTCTAGCATTATTTCATAGTTTGATAAGATTAGATTACATTCGGTATTCATTATAAAACAAAACCAAAACAACTATAAACCGATGAAACCCTTGGAGAAAGCATAGTTATTTGAGTATGTCAAATCTCTTTTTCCAAGTTAACCTAACCCTCAAGCCATTTAGTAGTGATGAATTTGACATGTTAGATGAATCCCTTAAGGACTTCATCTCAGAAGGTTCATCCAGTAAGGCTTATTATAACAAATTAAAACAAAGAGAAGTTAATGTTATCCAACCTCAGCTCATACTTTACCCACCTTCAAACAAAACTCAAACTCAAAACAAACACATTATCATCCTTGAACCACATAAGAATAATGTTTCACAGAAATCAAGTTATAATACCATTGCTCATACATATAACACTAGAAACAATCCACAACCAAGATAACCAACTTCAACATCGTTACCTTTGCCTCAACCCATCTTGCCTAGTGCTCCTCGATTTCCTTCACATAGTGGGAAGGAGTAAGATCTTGTTGAACAACTTAAGAATACTCCCACAAAGATATCCCTATGGGACCTAATTCAAAATTCACCTAATTATCATACTATGCTTCAAACAGCCTTGTAACAAGTTGTGGTTCCCTCTAGTGCAAATGTAAGTGATGTAGCAGCTCTAATTCAAGGAATGAATGCAGTTAATGTAGACATTACCTTTCATCAACATAATAGCTAGATTCAATAGAATAAGAATAAAACAAACCCTTGTTGATAATAGCTCTACTCTTAATGTGTGTAGTGTAACCCTTTTAGATAGACTTGGCATGGATAAATTAGGAATTGAACTAGATTCCTTATCGATTTGAATATTTGACAATGTAGGAAAGCAACTGATTGACCTGTGATCACTTTCCCTATTTTAGTTGGAAAGACTACATTACAAACTCCTATACATGTTATGCCTCATGATCTTTCATACAATCTTCTTGGAAATGAGTAAGAAAAATGATGCCTTCATGATAATAGCTAGATTCAATAGAATAAGAATAAAACAAACCCTTGTTGATAATAGATCTACTCTTAATGTGTGTAGTGTAACCCTTTTGGATAGAATTGGCATGGATAAATTAGGAATTGAACCAGATTCCTTATCGATTTGAGGATTTGACAATGTAGGAAAGCAACCACTTGGTGTGATCACTTTGCCTATTTCAGTTGGAAATGCTACATTACAAACTCCTATCCATGTTATGCCTCATGATATTTCATACAATCTTCTTTTGGAAAGACCTTGGATTCATGAGATGCATGTTGTGCCTTCAACTCTTCATCATATCATGAAGTATGTCTATAACAATAAAGTATACTGAATTGAAATAGATCCTGAGCTTGAAAGTTTCTTACAAGTTGAAAAAGAAACAACATGTCCTCTAAAAAAATTAATTCCAACTGAAAAGATAGAACCTGTGAAATAAGAGAAACAAGAGATGGAAAAAGTTTCAAAGTTATTGGAAGATGATTTGGGTTCCTTAGAATTCACATTGTTGTTCATGGGAGATGATTAGGATGAAAATAGGGTCAACCACAATAAGTCAACAAAGTGATGGACCACTTATTTTTCAAGGCCCTTATCACCTGAAATTATGCAAAATAAGATGCTAATAACAACCATAAATGCAACATAACTATTATAGGAAATATGAGGGATGTCTTTAGAGCATAAAAAGTTGTGTACCTGGCCATAAAGTTGTTGTTTTTGGGTTATGGATGATTCAGTCGCCTATAGTGGTGAATGGGTCCTTTTAGGGTTTTGAAAGACTGATTTCAGGATCTTGTTCCTTGATGTCTACACTCTTGAAATCCTTGTTATCAAGTTCTAGAAGCATGCATGCCATTTTGTAGAGCTCTTTCAATGATCTTGCACTTTGAATGACAACTTTTGCAACATTAACAATTTTGTTCCAAATCTTGCTCAACTTGATCTTCAACCTATAAACCTACAATCACACACTCAAGGGAAAACAAACTTGTTGATTTTTTAGTGAATGGGTGTTTTCCTTAGTCAAACCCCACCCCTTGTAGGTAATTAAACCAAATGATGAAATGAGGAAATTAAAGCATGAATATGAAATAATGTAATTGATGTCACCTTGGATGTTGTCTTGTGAAGAAAATACGTAAACTATCATGGAGTGGCCATGAAGAATGTAGATCTAGGATTCTTGAAAATGATGTGAACAATGGTTGCAAGTAGATCTTCAATGCTACATCCACTTCTTAGCTCAACAACATGAATACATGCATCAAACCCTTGACATGATGATATGATCTTGAATTGTTGTAATAAACACTTGAAATATACCTTGAAATGCCTTATGAATGCCTTTGAAATGTTCTATAATGCTCTTGTGAAGTATTACGTAATGCTCTCTTGAAAATATTAGGTGAAACAATGTGAATTAACCCCTTATTTACACTAAATTAAGAGATCTTAACCTTGAAATTCAAAGAAATAAGGCCGAAACCAGATATGGAAAGAAAGGTAATTAAATTCCCACTAGAATGAAATTCAAAAATAGGTGTCTCATTAAGGGAGGACCCATTTTCCATCTTGGGAAAATGGGTCCCAGCTAATTTTCCAGGACCAAGCTTCGGGGGACTGAAAGAAGGATAAAAACCCATTCTAGATCACCTAAGAAAGGGGGGTCCAATTAAGGGAGGATAATTCACCATCAAGGGTGAATGGGTCCTAGCTCAACTTACCAGGAGCAAACTTTTCCCAATGAAATAATTTGTTATATAAATTATGATTTTTGGGATACATCTTCGAGGGGTTGTCAAAATTAAGGCCTAAAAAGGGGGTTAATAACTCCAATTAACCACAATCGATTAAAACCACCTAGATAAGTGTGAAAGTTATTTAAAACACTTTATGATACTTAAACAAGGTACACATTTGATCCCACAATACTAGTTTACAATTTTTGGCCAAACTAGAAATTGAATTGTTTTTTTATAACTAAATCTCCACTTTCAGGCATCTATAGTGGATAAACCGTGAGGAATTTGAAGATGATGCAAACTAGTGATTTGTGAAATTTTTCTATAGATTCTAAATATATTTTTTCAAAATTTTTGGAATCATATTGCACTTCTTTTTCCATCTTCAAAAACAAGTTTTTTTTCAGTAAACACCATTTTTAAGGAGTGATGCTCACCGTATACAACATAACCTTTTTTACATGAAGGATAAAATTCTAATTTTTTGAATTTAGATTTGTAACTACAATATCTAGCACTTTCATTTGGTTTCATAGTTTTTTATTGAATATTTTTTCCTTAATCAATTTTTGAAGTCAAACCAATTACAATTCAAACATAGGCAGACTGTATACAACATAACTTTTTTTTGTATGTATTGAAATTCAATTTTTCTTTTTTTGATCAAGAGCTTCAATATCTAGTGCACTGATTTTTTTCAATTTTTTTTATAATTTGCTATTTTTCGACATATGCATAACAAAGAGCTTGATTTTCAGTGAAAAACCTACATTCAAAAGAAATAACAAATAAATATAATAATACAATTAAATTTATTTACAATTAAACTTTTTGGGAAGCTTATAATAAGGACTGCATACTTACAAAAAATAAATTTTAAATGAATTCATTTGATCCCCTAAAAGGTAAATCAAAAGTGGTTTTTTATCAGCATTTTGATAGGTGTAAAGGAGACTCCGTTATATAGGCATGGTTTAAAACTAGTTGGGTTCTATCCGAGGGGATTTGATCTAAGGTGCTTCGATCAAACCCTCTTCAATTGGAATCCTTTAAATGGAACTTTTCAAGGCTTAAATCATTATATTTTCTAAAAATATGTGATTTTAGCAAAAAACAAGATCTCCCAGAAATTGTAAACCAGTATTGTGGGATTATGTTTATTGAAAAGGGGCCCATAAGGCTTAATTAAGTAGATAAGTCCTAGAAAAGTGTGAAAGTGTGTTACAACACTTCACAACACCTTTGCAAAGGACCAATTAAGGCATGTTTTAGTTAAATAAAGTTCCTAGAATAGTGTGAATGTGTACAACACATTACAACACCACTCCAAGACACCATTAGTTCAACTTTAATGTCAATTATCAAGCAAGCAAGGGAAAAGGCTACTTTGTTCGTTAGTACATTTTTCCCCCACTTTAGTGAGAGGATGACCCCATGTCAAACTCACACTAAAGTAGACATTCAAGACAATTAAGTATGCAACAATAACAAAGATACACAATCATACCTTGTCAAAGGCCAAGAAAAATAAACAAAAGCAAAGGATCAAGCACAACCAATTCAATGCGATGTGAGGCAGTGATTGTTTATCCATAACATAAGTCTCTCACTCTGGGGTATTGGAACCTCAATTTGTCCACTAGGTGAGTTGTCCCAAAATATGTGTGTGCTCACTCTGGGGTAGTGGAACCTTAGTCTCTCCACCAGGTAATTTATCCCAACAAGGTGGAAAATGATATAATAATATTAGCCTCTCATACCATACTGAAGTTATCCTCCTAACAACTTTGGTAAGGCACCACAATGAAAATGCTTTTGTAAATATTTTGAATGCCATGTAAAAATTTTGTTTAAAGGGTATTTTTCTTTGTTCGTGTAACAGTCTTCCTCTTAGGGAGCATTGCACCTAATGTATCCAAGAGAGGACAAGTCAAAAGTGTTAGATCATCACCCATGGGATGCCTCGTTCACATCATGCCATGACAATAGATTGTACACTCTTGGATGACATCAAACACAATGAAACCACCAAGAAGATGACACATCACAAGAAAAAATTAAAATCATGCCATGAAATTTTCCAAAAGATTTCATCGATGTATGCCCCCACTTTAAAGTGGTTGCTACACCATTATTGTGAGAAATTTCTTTAAAACTTAGCCAAACGTTTTTGGTCCTAAGACATGAGAGCTTTCCATGAAAAACCCTATACCAAGTCATATTTTTTTCAAAGCAAGCCGCATCATGAAATAAGAAGGAAGGGTTACCCCCACAAATACATAAGGGATCTATGGATTTGGGATTAGCATGTCTGTGCTACAATGTTTTCATAGAGCATGGAACTATCATCATTCCCCAAATACTCACAGAACTGGAAGAATGACACAAAGAGAGTGAACATAAAGAAAAAACTTTTGGGTCAACATGGAAGAAACATGAATTTATCAGCACCTTGTGTCATCCCAAAAAGGAAAGCACAAGACAAATGAAAATTATAAGGAAAAATATTTTGGGTCATCATGGAAGAGACATAAATGTCTCAATTCCTTGAGTCATCCCCAAAAGGAAAACATAAGAAAAATGAAAAAAATGATTACGACATAGAGAACAATGAAGGTACATATAGAAGAATGCACAAAAGAGAGAGTAACATCGAATGAAATGCCATAGGGGGATCACATTATGCGCATGCAATCACACAAAGAAAAATGAAAAGGAAAAATACTAGTAAGGCACAGGCGAGTCAACCTAAAGCAGGTCATTTACCTCCCAATTTCGGTCAATATAAACAAAAGGTGGGCAACTAGCCAAAGAGACAACATCAAGTTCTAAACTAGGACATGTTCCATGTGGCATTTGTGGCATTTGTGCTCATGATATGTGGAGGGAAAATGAGGTGGACTTGATGTATTGCAAAGGTTGACTGTTTTTGATCTGTTGTAATGTTGCCACATGTTGAAGGGATGTCATGGTTTGCAAAAGTGAATTAATTATAGGATCATTTTGTTTATAAGGTTGAGGAGAATAGGGTGGTGTAGTGTATGTACATGTAGAGGGCTAGTGAATTGTAGGTTCTTGGAATTGGATTGTTGCCGATTTATTGTATTTGAAGGCACAAAGGTGGAAGGAATTCTCGTGGGAATACCTATGGAAGTGTATATAGTGCTAGTAAGTATGACTATTGTGGTTGGTTGAATGGTAGTTGTGGGTTGAAAGGTTGTTGTAGTTTGAAACGTTGTTGTGGGTTGGAATGTTGTTTTAGGTTGTGTACTAGTTTATGTAGGGATGGACATTGCTATTGTGGAGGACGAAGTTGGAATTTCACCTTGACTTTGAGTAGATCGCAAAGGTTGAGTGGAAGTGGTAATGGTAGGGATGGTGTTGGTAATGTTAAGGACATTGGTTGTAGGAGGTGAATTCATGGGTAATGAAGTATGCAAACTATGAGCCATGGAGGGTTGATTCTCAACACTATCAAAAAGAGAGTTAGAGCACCCAAGTTCCATGACATTGAGAGATCGCTAGATGACATGAGCCTCAAACTACATCTTATAATAATATTATGAATAGGACACCATGTTGTAAAGCTCATACAATTTTTACAAACCTAGTGTGCAAACCCTAGAATGGTAAAGGGACAATGCAATAACCTAGAATGAAATGTAAATTTCAGAATCTAAGCAATGTAATTTATTGATTAATAATGCAATAAGCTGAAAATGAAATATTTTGATGCAATTTTGAACTTTTAACAATGCACTAAAATGAAGCAATTTAAGATAAATTCAATGAAATTGATGAAACAACAAACCAGGAAACTGAAACAAGATAACAACACCAAACAAAAGCTAAAAATTGAGATTTTAATGTCCTAAAAATGCAGATCTCTAGCTAATAGGGACTCATTCACCAGTAAGGGTGAATGGGTCCTGGTTAGGTGTTTCTGGGATTTTTTGTGGTTTTAGAGTCAATTTTAATGCCTTGTCAAATGCTAGAAGGTACAAATCAGACCTGATCAGGGACTTATTCACCAGTAAATGAGAATGGGTCCTAGTTAGGTCTCTTTAAACTATTTTTTAATGTTTTACAAGTTCTCGGTTATATCTTTTAGTTCCAGGTTTGAAACAATGAAATGCAGCTTCAGATTTTCTAGAAATTCAATGCAAAAATGAAATACAAGACTTAATTTGAAATGCAATTTTGTTTTTATTTTCAAATGCACTTGAATGAGATCTAAATGAGATGCAAAATGACATCCATTTTTGTAATTTTTAGATTTAAGAAGTTCAAAACAATGCAAATCTAAACCCTATATGCTATGCAAGATTTCAATGCAAAAGAAGAAATCCTAATTGAATGCAAATTTAAATGCAATGAATGCAAGATTTGAACTTAAGATACAATGAAAGAATCTAAAAAAAAAAAAAATCAATGTTGAATATGTCGGGTACACCAAAAATGATTAGGGTGAAAATAGGGTCAACCACAATGAGTTAACAAAGTGATGGGCCACTTATTTTTCAAGGCCCTTATCACCTCAAATTATGCAAAATAAGATGTTAATAACAACTAGAAATGCAACCTAACTATTATAGTAACTATGAGGGATGTTTTTAGAGAATGAAAAAGTTGTGTACCTAGCCAAAAAGTTGTTGCTTTTGGGTTATGGGCTCATTCACCTTCAGTGGCGAAGGGTTCCTTTTAGGGTTTCAAAAAATTGATTTTAGGATCCTGTTCCTTGATGTATTCACTCTTGAAATCCATGTTATCAAGTTTTGGAAGCCTGTATGCAATTCTGTAGAGATCTTTTTGTGATCTTGCACTTTGAATGACAACTTTTGCAACTTTACAACTTTCATAATTTTGTTCCAAATCTTGCTCAACTTGATCTTCAACCTATAAACCTGCAATCACACACTCAAGGGAAAAAAAACTTATTCATTTGTTAGTGAATGGGGGTTTTCCTTGGTCAAACCCCTTGTAGGTAATTAAACCAAATGATGAAATGAGTAAATTAAAGCATGAATATGAAATAATGTAATTGATGTCACCTTGGATATTTTCTTGTGAAGCAAATTTGCAAACTATCATGGAGTGGTCATGAAGAATGTAGATCTAAGTTCCTTTAAAATGATGTGAACAATGGTTTCAAGTAGATCTTTAATGCTACATCCCCTTCTTAGCTCAACAACATGAATGCATGCATCAAACCCTTGACATGATGATATGATGTTGAATTGCTATAATAACCACTTTAAATTTTCCTTGAAATTCCTTATGAATTCCTTTGAAATGCTCTATAATTCTCTTGTGAAGTATTAGGATGTTTGCTTGAAAATATTAGGTGAAACAATGTGAATTAACCCCTTATTTATACTAAATTAGGAGATTAACCCCTGAATTCAAAGAACTAAGGCTGACACTAGATCTGGAAAGAAAGGTAATTAAATTACCACCAAAATTAAATTTAAAAATAGGTGTCTCATAAAGGGAGGACCCATTTTCCATCTTGGGCAAATGTGTCCTGACTAAGTTTCCAAGACCAAGCTTCGAGGGACTAAAAGAAGGCTAAAAACCCATTCTAGATCACCTAAGAAAGGGGGTCCTATTAAGGGAGGACCCATTCACCATCAAGGGTGAATGGGTCCTATCTCAATGTACCAAGACCAAACTTTTCCCAATGAAATAATTTGTTATTTAAATTATGATTGTCGGGATAGATCTTCAGGGGGTGTCAAAATTAAGGCCTAGAAAGGGGGTTAATAACTCCAATTAACCACAATCAATTAAGACCACTTTGATAAGAGTGAAAGTGCTTTAAAACACTTGACAACACTTAAACAAGGTACACATTATGTATATTTTAATGAAAAGGCAGCCATAAGGGTTAATTAAGTAGATAAGTGTTAGAAAAGTGTGAAAGTGTGTTACAACACTTCACAACACCTTTGCAAAGGACCAATTAAGGAATTTGTTAGTTAAATAAAGGTCCTATAATAGTGTGAATGTGTACAACACATTACAACACCAATCCAAGACACCATTAGTTCAACTTTAATGTCAATTATCAAGCAAGCAAGGGAAAAGGATACTTTTTCTGTTACTACAGGAGAATACAAAATCACAACAAAAGAAACCTAAAAACAAAATCAACCAATGGTAATGTAAACAAAAAAAATTGAAGAAAACTCACAAGAATCTACCTCATCTACTCTAGAAGAATACACAAGCTATACAATAGACTTTGATGAGATAGACCGCCAACAACTACCAAACGTGAAAGAAGTGAGCTTATGAAACAACTTTGATATAGTGAAAAAGGATGTGGAAGGAAAGAATAAGGCATTTGTGTTCCTATAGAGCCTAACACACATGCAACAAAAATTGGTTTGGGGTATTTTCCTTCTAAGATAATGCAAGCAATGAAAAGACCCTCACTAAGCATCAACACCATCATGTGTAACCCTAATAAAACAACTCTCACCTTGAAGCATCCTGAATTGATTGATACAACTTGTGAAGAATCATTGGAATACTTTGAAGATGATGAAGCCTTGAAAAGAAAATTAGGAGTTTATGACAAGCCATTCACTCCTAAAAATAAATTGGTCACATGTGTTATAATTAGTGCTAAGCAAGAAGACGAAGAGAAGGAAAGTAATGAGAATGATAAGGACAACAAAGAATATGATCCTGAAATTTCAAAAAAAAATTGCACTTCCTTTGGGAGATACAATCAGGATACTGATGGATACCACTAATGAGGAGAAAGTTTTTAAAATAGGAAATTTCCTTGATGAAGATGAACAAGAAGACCATGTGATTTTACTTCATGACTTTCCTAAACTTTTTTCTTGGACTTATTCAGATATGTTGAGAGTTGATGCTATGATAGTGACACATAACATAGTCCTTGCAAAGGATGCTAAACCAGTTGGACAAAAGATATGAAAGATGAATCCTAAGATAGCCTTATTAGTTAAGGCCAAGATTGAGAAACTCCTCGAAGTTGGTTTTATATGACCTATTGATTATTCACCGTGGATCTCAAACACCGTTGCAGTTGCGAAACCTAATAATTGTAATGGGATGTGTACAAATTTTCATGATTTGAATAAAGCATCTTTGAAAGATGATTTTCCCCTTCCTAACATTGACATGATAGTGGACTCAACTATGGGCCATGCTTTTTTGTCATTCATGGATGATTTTTTTGGATATAATCACATCTTTATTAACCCTCAAGATCAATATAAAACAATATTTACTACATGATAGGGAACATTTTGATGGGTAGTCATGCCTTTTGGACTGTAGAATAGAGGTGCAACATATCAAAGAGCTATGATATTAATATTTCATGATTACATACATAATATTTTGGAAGATTATTTCAATGATATTCTAGCCAAATCTTTAACTCGACAAGATAATGTGAATATTCTTCAAAAAATATTTTTGTGAATGTGAAAATATAACATGAGATTCAATCCGAAAAAAGTGTCTTTCATGTAGATAGTGGAAAATTTTTAGGTTTTTTGTCACCAAAAAATGCATAGTTGGACATTTTTACACTCACTTGAGTCTCTCTTATGGACTATGGCTTGATTTTGCCTAGATTTGATGTTCTAATGTGGTCAACACATTCACATTAGGTCTTGGACCCTTCAGAATCATTAAGAATTCTAGGATGTTTTGTAAAAGTGTTGTGAAGTGTAGTAACCCACTTTCATGCTTTTCTAGGACCCTTTCATTATAATTAACTTAAATAACCTCTCTTTATCACTTACAAGGTCTTATTTCAAAGTGTTGTAAGGAGTTGTAACAAAATCTCATGATTTTCTAGACTTGTCATCACTAATTCAACCCTTTCTCATGTTTAAATTTCCCCTTAATGCACTTTTTGGCCCTACTCAAGTGTATTTTTGGGAATAGTCACATTAAACAATATTTAATGCACTTTAATTCCTAAAACCTAGTAAAATTTTCCTAGTGGGATTAAGTCACCACCAGGGGAAACTTAGTGCCATTAGGCACAAAAATCAAAATAATTTCAATTTTCTAGTAGGATTTTATTCTCTTATTCTTGAGGTCGGCCTGTGATGTGTTATTTTCAAGAAATTTAGTAAAATCAAGTATAAATAAAGGGTTTTCCCCTCATTTTGCATCTCCTAATATCTCCTACAATCTTCTAATTTCCATTTCATTATTCAAGCAATTTCCAAGCATTCCAAGAATTTCTAAGCATCATCAAGTCATCCATTGGAGCACTTCATTGCATATCTTTAGATTTCTACATCAAGGGTTTCATGAGTTTGTGACATTGCATGTTGTTTATTCATCATTCTCTTTGTATTTCATTTCATTATCTAGGGTTTGATTACCAAAGCAGGGTTTGACCAAGGCAAACCCCTATACTCTAACCCTTAACCCTTTTTCCCCTCTTTGTATGTGTGTTTGCAGGTCTTATATGGAGATTTGTCAAAGAGAAAGGTGTTATAAAGGTTTTTTCAATCCATCAAATTCATCAAAGTCAAAAAATCCCTAATTGAAGATTGAAGACCTATTTTAGTCCATTTATGCAGAATCTAGACCAAACATCTATTAGAAAAGGAAGTACAGACCAAGAGCTACAAAATTCTTCCCCAAATTTCTTGAGATTCCCAGGTGGAATAAGTCACCATCTGTGGTGAATTAGTCCCACTTCCAGGCTTGAAAAGTGGTTTCTACATTTTTGGATACCCATTTGGCAGATTCCTATTCTGACAGATTTTCTCTAAAATTGGACTAAGTCACCCAGCTTGGCACAAGTGTCCTGGTCAACATTTTGAGTCAAATCTATAGGATTCCAAAACCTCTCTACATGAGACTTCAGTTTCTAGGTGCACAATTTTAGTTTAAAATCTTTATTTTTCTCTTTATTGCATTCATTTTATTATTCTACATATCACAATGTGTTTTCAACCAACTATTATTTCTTAGGTTTAGCATTAATGAGTCATTCATTTTATCATTTTTTTACATTTAGACATCATATTTAGGCAGATTGCATCCATCCTTGCATTGATTTTGAGTTTAGACATTAGCATTTGGGTGCATTTATCTCCTTTTAGCTGAAAATCCCTAGAAGAGTTAGAGAACCCTTGGATACCCAAAATTAGTGTCCACATTTTGGTGAACCTGAATTTTGAACATGTTAATTTTGATTTCAAGTGCATTTGAACCCTAGGTTTAGCTTGCATTAGCATTGCATTAGGTGTTGTATTGTTTAAATTACATCTTAGGGTTTTAAAAATTGCATTAGTGAAAAGCTCATATAGCTTGCATTTTTGCATTATATTTCATTAGAAAACAACAAAATTATGCATTTTCATATTGTAGTTGCATTTGTGCATCTGAAAAACATCAAATTGCATTCAAAAATTTTGAAAACAAAAAAAATCATCACTGGGACTAATTCGCCACACTGGGCGACTTAGTCCTTCTACACATGTTGCACTATAATTTCTGGCATTTTCTAGGCATTTTTTGCATTTCAGTTTTTTGTTATTGCATTTTGTCATAATCTCTAGATTTACTATTTTTCTTGTATTTAGTTTTCTTTCATCATGGCTTTTTACTTTAATAAGTTTTGGATGTCATTAAAATATTTAGTGGACATGTCAAATTGTTCCTTTGGAACTGATCCTAATGACCTTGAGCTTCCTCATGCTCCTTCAAATTCTCATGAATGTCCTCCTTGCATTGTTGACATCATTGGAGAAGATGATGATAGCATGAATAAGTTCTTAAATGAATTCCTTGACAACCTTGAAGCTAATGCATCCTTTTATCCATCCATGAAACAACAAGACCTTCCCACAATCTCACCTCCCGATATGTTTGGTTACCTACATCCTAAAATAAATAAGGACCTATGTTCCCTCCAACAGGTAGACCTAGTTCCTCTAAACAAGAAACTCCTCAACCATTCTTTGATAACAAAGTTACAAACACACCAATCAACCTTGAAAAAACTTATGGAAAATGTTTTACCATCTTAAGCAAACAAGGATGTGACATAACAAGCGAACAAAAAATTCATCAACTTTTAGAACAAAATCCAAAAGATGAAAACAGAAAAAGGTTAGGATATCAAGATCCTCATCATGATAGCAAGCCTGAGCCTTTAGAATATTGGAGACTTTGTAATGATGGCGCGATGATCTTCGATTCCCCTCCCGATCTGAATGTCCTCCTTCCATGTGAACAACCCATACATGATACAAATGACAAGGATGATAGGATCCCCATGGGTCCTCTTCCTCCTTTAATCCATGAAAAGGGTGAATCTAGCAGACACAAACAACCTTACAAATTGAAAAAACTAAATTTTCCTCTCCATCCACCACCTAAATTTGAAAGGAAATTGCAAATGCCTTTAAATAGAGGTCTCATCCTATTACCACCCATGAATCGGTTGGTAATACACCCTAAAGATTCCATTGCACCCTATTGTAAATACCATCGTGTTCTTGGATACTGTAGTGATGAGTTTTTGACATTGAAGGAAATACTAGTCTAAGTAATTACCACTTCGATGACACTGACTGCTATCCCATAATCCCATAGTACACTTTCCCACTCCTTCACATGCAATAGTTGTAGAATCTTCCATTCTCACTATTGCATGACCTTCCCCATCACCTATCTTGGCTCATTCTTGTCTTGCACTAAGTGGGGGCACGAAGTTGTTAGCCTTGTCCTAGTAATGTATTTGTCATTGTCCCTTAGCTACATTATTCACCTTCTACTTATACCAATTGATATTGGGAGGCAGATGACTTGCTTTATAATTGACATGCATTTTTCTTACTAGTCTTTCTTTTTCCTTTTCTTTTCTATGTTTGTATGTATGTATCGTGTTCCCCCGTAGCGTGACATTTCATGTTTTGAACTGACATTCCTCTATTTGTACCTTCATTCTTCTATATGTCATACACTGATTTCACTTTTCTTTCTCACTTTGTTTTGTGTTTTCATTTTGGGGATGATGCAAAGTGTAGAGATGCCCTATGTCTCTTCCATGTTGACCCACATGGTCCTTTTCTCTTGTTCACTTTTTCTTTTGTGTTTTCCTTTTGGGGATGATGCAAAGTGTTGAGATGCCCTATGTCTCTTCCATGTTGACCCAATCAGCCCCTTTTCCCTTTTTCCTTTGTCTTCTTTTTTTTTTTTCCTTTTGGGGATGATGCAAGGCATTGAGACTGAAATGTATCCTTCATGTTGACCCAAAAGGTTTTTCTTTTTCGTTTTCCTTTCATTTTCTTTTCGCTTGTTTTTTCCTTTTGGGGACAATGCAAAGCATTAAGACCACAATGTCTCTTCCATGTTGACCCAAAACGGACTTTATTTTCCTTTTGTTTTCTCTCTCTTTGCGTCATTGTTCTAGTTCTATGTGCTTTGGGGAATGATGACATTTTTTAGCTCTTTAACAAAAAAACATTGCATCAATGAACATATTGACCCCAAATCCATAGATCCCTTATGTGTTAGGTGTATTCCTTTATGGGGGAAACTCCCTTTATTTTCCTTTTCTTGACATGATGTAGCCTAACTTAGAAACATATGACTTGGCATAGGGCTTTCCAAGTTGTCTCTCATGTCTTGTTTCCTTTTTGCATCTTCTTTCCTTCGCTACTTTAAAGTAATTGCTCACATAATGGTGTGTAGAAATTCCTTTAAAGTGGGGGGCATACATTACCATTAATTCATTTGCAAATTTTCTTGGTTCCTACTGTAGCCTTGTCGTTCATATGATGTGTTCGTCACTTTGTGGATGACATTGGGTGTGATGTCCTTCATAAGTGTGATCTATCTTACCATATTACATTCCTCTTGGTGGCCTGATGCAATGCACTGCATCCCCTAAGTTGTGAATATTTTATTCTTTGATTGGTACTCTCTTGGTGACATTAGACACAATGTTCCCTAAGTGACTGACCTTGGATGAACTTAACAAGACTCCTTTGAACATCTTTTGCATTTTACATTTTACACTTTTTCCACCTTGCATAACACAACTTGTATGTCTGTTATACCTTCCTCTTTGTTCATGAGTTCTAAACATAAGGATCTCTACTTGTCTCATGAAGCACAAATCAACATTTCCCCTTGTGGCACCTTATTAAAGTTATCAAGAGGTATAACTTTGATATGGTTGAGCGGGAACCCATCTAGTGGCATGACTTTCCACATAGCCACCTTTGTGTTTGTGAGTGCATACCAACTAGCATATGTACTTCACCTTTTTGGGTCTTCTCACCCGGAAGATCACCATGAGTTTTATCACCCTAGAGTGAGTATGCATTCTCTTTGTTAAACAAGTAGCCTAGATCTAATCCATGTCAACTAGTTGGACAGATGATCGAAGCACCATTCGACTTCTCTTCTTTCATTTCAACACTTGCATGTTCCTTTGTTCTTATGTTCACTTTTCCATGGGATCTTCATCTTGGGGGCTTGATCATCCCTCTTGATCGTTGTCATTCCACCTTTCTAATGTAAGTACATTTGGACCCTTTCTCTCCATATTCATGGCTACTTTAGTGTGAGTTTGAAGCAATTTCATCCTCTCACTAAAGTGGGGGCTAAATGCATCGTAGAAAAATGGCCCCTTGTCATTTTCATGGTATTTTAGGCCTTTCTTCACAATGTTTGGTCAATTTGGCTTTGATTTGATGTTGTAACATGGTTTGAACATGCATATTTAGGTACTAAAGTTCAAATAATGACGTCTTGTGAAGGTGTTGTGAAGTGTTGTAAAGCATTTCTACACTTTTCCAGACTCTATTCATTACAATTCACCTAAAAATCACCTTTTCATCACTAATCAAGTCCTATTTTGAAGTGTTGTAAAGTCTTGGAAAAAAAATGTATGCTTTTCTGGGCATAATTTCACTATTTACACCTGTCTTATATTTTATTTGACCCCTTTATGCCCTTATAAGCTTTAATTAAGTGTATTCTTGAATGTAAACCAAACAAATAACATTAAATGTGACTTAATTACTGACACCCATTTTTAGGTCCAAGGTGGGACCCATTTTCCATGGGTGGTGAATGAGTCCCCCTTGGCTCCAAATTCAAAAAATTTCAAATTTCCTTTCGGGTTTTTATTCAAAATCACTTGATGTTAGCCTATGATGAGGTATCAATGGGTTACTAAGGCACAAGATTTTATAATTAAGTGATCTCCTCATTTTAGATCTCCTACAATGTCATAACGCATCCACACAATTTTTTCATTCACTCAAGCATTCGAGCACTTTACATCATCAAATCAAGCATAAATCAAGAGTTTTGGAGCATCCATTGACATCACTTCATATTTTCTTCAGCAAGGGTTTGGTAAGTTGGTAGCATTTGCATGTTATTTTTTTATCATTCTCTTTCATTTCATTATTTCCTTAAGGGTTTGATTACCAAAGTGGGGTTTGACCAAGGCAAACCCCTATTCTCTAACCCTCAACCATTTTTCCCCTCTTGCATGTGTGTTTGCAAACCTTTGTATGTAGATTTAACAAGCATTTAGGTGTTGAAGAGTGGTCAACAAGTTAACAAGGTGCTTCAAGTCAAATCAACCTCATTTCAAGCTTGGAGAAGGTATTCTATCCATTTTCTACATAATTGACTTTGACAACCTGACAAGCAGACATTGTCAGATATGGTGTTGCAAAGTTCTCTCTTGATTTCTCAAAATTTTGGGAGAGGACTAATTCGCCACCAGTAGTGAATGAGTCCCACCTTAAGGCCAAAAATCTAAGTTTTGTCAGATTTTGGATCCCGACACTCAGACAGTTTTCATCAGAAGCAGGACCGATTCGCCATCAGAGGTGAATGAGTCCCACTAGTGAATTTTTGTGATTCTAGATGGGATTTAGAAGATTCCAAACTCCTTAATCTTTGCCCAGGTGCACTCTGATTCAACTTATTTCTTTATGTTTTGCACTTATTCATTCATAGCTCATTGTTTGCATATTACATTGTGTTTTCTAACATTGCTTAAATCTTAGGTTTTGCATACATAATTAGTCATATAAATCACTTAATTGCATTTAGATCATATCTCTTAGGCTTAATAAAATCATACATTGCATAATTTGAGTGAACCTAGCTAGAATTTTTGGCCTACCTCTCTCCTTTTAGGTGAAAAACCCTAGAAGAGTTAGAGAGTCTTGTGGTGCCAAAAATATTTGGTTCATTCTAAAATCCTTGTGATAATGAAATTTGATCCTTTAAAACACCTTTTGCTAAAATAGATTTATTGGGACATTTAGCTAAGTGGGTTATGTTGTTAACTAAGTTTGACCTTAAATTTGTCTCTCAAAAGGTAATTAAAGAACTGTAAGCCCCGACTAGACATTTAGTTGATACTCCCTCTCCTCTAGTATTACCTAATATTGATTCATTCCTTGATGATAATGTGTTGATGATTGAAACTAATACATGGGAGTTATATTTTGACAGCTCTAAGTGTAGAACGGGCTCTAACGAAGGGGTTATACTAGTCCTACCTATGGGAAAGTCTATTCCCTTGTCTTACCACTTAAATTTCCTATGAAAAAACAACATAGTAAAGTATGAAGTGTTAATTGTTGGCTTACACATAACTTTAACTCTATGAGCTTGAAGTATTAAAATATTTGGTGATTCGAAATTAGTCATTAAGCAAATAAATGAATTGTATCAAGAAAAGCATGACAAATTATCAAAATATAAGGATCTCACAGTGACTTTGTTAAACACCTTTGATTCATATACCATTGATAACATCCCATGAAAATATAATTGGCCTGTGAATGCAAGGTAAGTGTGGCTTCCATTATATCTCCTAAAGATCCTTCAAAATATTTCACATTCATTGTTCATACAATTATGCAACCATCAATATAATTTAAGGTCAAAGAAGTGTTATCAACCACCATAGAAATCTCTAATGAATGGTATACATTGATATTTAATTATTTGAAAGAAGGTACCTTTCCTAAGCAAACAACTAAGAATAGTTGAGCCCGCCTTCGAAAAATTGCTTCTAGATATATAATCCTTGCAAACATGTTGTATAGAGGGTCCTCTGATGTTCTATTGCTTAGATTCCTTAAACAATCTGAAATCCCCATAGAACTTGTAGAAGCTCATGTGGGTGCTTGTGGGGGCCATTTTGGAGGAAGATCATTAGTTCAAAAGCTAATCTACATAGGATACTATTCGAGACATATAGAACAAGATTTCTTTGAATATGTTAATGTGTCACCAAAAAATGTATAGTTGGAGATTTTTATGCTCACTTGAGTCTCTCTCATGGACTTTGGCTTGATTTTTCCTAGATTTAATGTTGTAATGTGGTCAACACATTCACATTAGGTCTTGGACCCTTGTGAATCATTAAGAATTCAAGAATGTCTTGTAAAAGTGTTGTGAAGTGTTGTAACCCAGTTTCATACTTTTCTAGGACCCTTTTATTATAATTCACTTAATAAGCTTTTTCTTATCACTTACCAAGTCTTATTTCAAAGTGTTGTAAAGAGTGGTAACAAACTCTCATATTTTTCTAGACTTTTCATCACTAATTCAACCCTTTCTTATGTTTAAATGACCCCTTAATGCACTTTCCAACCCTACTTAAGTGTATTTTTTAGAATATTCTAGTTAAACATTAAATATAATTTAATCCCCGATACCCAATAAAATTTCCCTAGTGGGACTAAGTCGCCACCTGGGGTGACTTAGTCCCACTAGGCTTAAAAATAAAAATTATTTCAAAATTCTAGCGAGATTTTATTCTCTTAACCTTGAGGTCAGCCCATGATGTGTTATTTTTGGGAAATTTAGTAAAATCAAGTATAAATAAAGGGTTTTTCCCTCATTTTTCATCTCCTAATCTCTTACAATCTTCTAATTTATTTAGTGTATTTAATTAATCATTCTCAAGCATTTTAAGAATATCAAGCATCCATTGGAGCATCTTGTGCATATCTTCATATTTCTACATCAAGGGTTTGGTGAGTTGTAGCATTGCATGTTGTTCATTCATCATTCTCTTTCCATTTCATTTCATTTTCTAGAGTTTGATTACCAAATTGGGGTTTAACCAAGGAAAACCCCTATTCTCTAACCCTTAACCCTTTTTCCCCTCTTTCCATGTGTCTTTTGCAAGTCTTGTATGCATATTTGTCAAAGAGCAAGGTGTCAAAAAGTGGTCAGCAATCCATCAAAGTCATTCAAGTCAACAAAGCCCTATTTGAAGCTTGGAGACCTCTTTCAGCCTATTTTCTACAAAATTTGAACTAAACACCTATCAGGAAGGGAAGTGCAAATAGAAAGCTACATATTCCTACCCTGAATTTCCCAAGATTCCCAGGTGGACTAAGTCACCATATGTGGCGAATAAGTCCCACTACCAGGTCTGAAAATTGATTTTTTCATTTCCAGATACCCATTTGGTAGAAACCTGTTCTAACATAATCTCCTTGAAACAAGACTAAGTTGCCCAACTTGGTGTAAGTGTCCTAGTGGGCTTCAATAGAAAAATATGCACGATTCCAGAGCCTCTTTGCATCACACTTTAGTTCCTAGGTGCACCTCTCCAATCTTGTTTATTTCTATTATTGTTTACTTGTATTCTTAGGTCATTTTGCATACATCACTGTGTTCTCAAACATCTTACATTTCTTAGGTTTTGCATTAATATTCATAATCTTTTATCAATTATTTACATTAAATACATTGCATCTAGACATATTTCAATCATACTAGCATTAGTCTTTAGTGAACCTCCAAGTTTTTGTAGGATACCTTTCTCCTTTTAGGTGAAAAACCCTAGAAGTGTAAGAGAGAAGCGCCTACAAAAAATTTTGGTTCATTTTGGTGAGCTTGCATTTAGAACATCCTCTTTTTGATTTAGAGTGCATTTACATCCTAGGAATAACTTGCATCAGCATTGCATTAGGTTTTGCATTGTTTAATTTGCATCTTAGGGTTTTAAAAATTGTATTAGTGAAAAGCTCATATAACTTGCAGTTTTGTATTATATTTCATTGGAAAACATCAAAATTATTCATTTTCATATCATCTCTACATTTGAAAATCTAAAAAAACATAAAACTCCATTTAATTTTTTTTTAAAATATCAAAAATATCACCACCGGGACTAATTCGCCACATTGGGCAACTTAGTCATCCTACATATTCTGCACTATAATTTGTGGAATTTTTTGAGTATTTTCTACATTTCTATTTTTTGTTATTGTATTGCTGCTACAGTTTCCAGAATTGTAGTTATCAGCTTTTTATTGCTCTTAGTTTACATTGCATTTGCATCCACCCACATTTAGAAACCTTTGCATGAGTGTTTGGTGTCCTATTGCTAATACCTTAATGAGAAGAAGCTCAAGACTCATGTTATCCCACAATAATATACTCATTGTGGATCTTGGATTTTCTAAAGCTTCCACTCCTAGTATTGCAACTAGTACACTAGGCATGGACCCTACCTTTAGCAATTATTTGCCTTCCAATAACATGCAAGTTGACACACCAGATGATCACATCCCACAAGAAAAAACATTAACATTCATGAGGACTTAACACATCTTCAACAAATTTCAACCACTACAATTATTTCCATAGAGAACATCCATCACCTGCTTGAATGTGAAAAATGCCTAGACGTTATGAAACAAATAGTTATGATATACCATAAACATGTTCCTTCCACCTCTAGTACATCTCAACCAACAAACACGGTGGTTAGCCAAAGAGAACCTAACACTCCTCCCTCAACAGTAGCATACATACCTACCTATACCACTCCTCAAGTCACAACAACCATGCAACAAGTTAGTAATGTGATTCCTTCCTTGACTATTCCTGCTAGCATTCGTAATTCATATGTGGCATCACATGTTTTATCTGCTTCCACCATACCATCTATAAGCATTCCATTTACTTGCCCTACCATTACATACACTCCATCACCACTTTCCCTTCCACCTCATACCACTTACATTGACCCTCTCATAACACAACTTTTCCAAACCATATCCTCCATGCAAAAACAAATATCCACCATCAACCAAAACTAGAATGGACCACCCACCTATTATGTTCGTAGCAATCCACTATCTCTAGAAATATTGCAAAAACTAATGCCACAAAGAATAGAGATGCCTAGATTTGAGAAATATGGAGGGAAGGGAGATCCTTCTAACCATGTTAATGCTTACAATGCCTTATGTAGTGACTTTTTCCTTGATGATAATATATTGGCCAAACTATTTCCAAGGACTTTAAAAGACATTGCCTTGGAATGGTTTTCATCCTTACTGAACAATTCAATTAGTTCATTCAATGAACTAGTTGATGTGTTTATAAATCATTTCCAAGTGCATATGACTCCAAAGAAGACCTTGGTTGATTTGATGTGATGTAAACAACATGAAGAAGAAAATATAATTGATTTTATCTCATGGTATCAATCACTTTATTCTCAAATTGATGTCAAGATTCCTGATCCACATCTTCAAAAGATGTTTATAGAAAACTTGCAAAATAAACTTCAGGAAAAACTCACCATGATGAAATTTTCCTCCTTTATGCACTTGTGTACTGTCCTTTGCAATTATCACAATTTAGTTAGTAGTCATGATGCCAAGTCCACTTCTAGCTGAGCTGAGAAGTCTGAGCATGTCAATCGAAACAATTCGCAACCATTTAGAAAAAAAAACAAAGGGTTTTTACAGTTCAATCCTCCTCAACAACCAACTCAACCCATCAACAACCAAGTAGCAACTATTAAATCCATGATACCTTATAGCTATGGAGGTCTAAAAATATAGTTCACACCTTTACCAAACACCCTTCATAACACAATGTCCCAACTTTTGCAGAAAAAAATGATTACCTTACGTACTGTCAAACAACCCGATCCTACTAAGCCTTTACCTCCAACCTTTAAAGCCAATTCTTATTTTCATCATCATAGACAAAATGGACATGACACAAAAAATTGTAAGCATCTTAAACACCTTGTACAAGACCTCATTAATTATGTTTGTCTATCCTTTGTAGGTATTAATGATCAAGGCAATAAGTCTATTGCCCCTCCCAATCAAAATTTTCAAATTTTCACTAATCCCATGCCTAAACATAATGTTTCATTTGTCAAAGCTAGTGAAAATACAAACAATCATGTGATGAATGTTCATAAAGATGTTGAACATCCTGATCCTATTCCACATATTACCACTATTAATCCTATGGATGAAATGGTAGGTGCAATAGACATTATCCCTCATAAGGGCCAACCTAAGAAATCTCTTAATATTACTTTCTCCTCTAAGGACATACTTCAAAATCTTCCTGATGGTCCTCTTTACATAGCCAGTTGTATTTATGATAAGCCCACTAATGGGATACTCATAGATCATGCCTATGGAGAGAATGTGATCACCGAGGAATTTTTTGTATTACATGATCTTTATCAAGATGATTATGATAAATTGAGATTGTGGATCAAGACACACAATGGTTTTTTTAACCCTATGATAGGATCAATCATCCTTCCATTATAGATAGGACCTAAAATAGTGGATGTTACATTCTTCATAATCCTATAGTCAGATCAGTTTCGTTTGAGGCTAGGCCATCTATGGCTTCACTCAATGAAAGTTGTCCCTTCGCTCATACACAAATGTTTAAAGTTTCCCTTTGAAAATGAAATATTGACTATTCACCATAGTGGCTTTAACCCTTTATCTTCTAAGGGAAAATTTTACTTAGAAGCCTTTTGGCCTGAGCCCATGGAACCTATAATGCCTTGCAAAGACTTCTTTTTCATTTCTTACCAAAATTTTAAAGCAAAGAAAATTGCAAGATTGTCCCTTCACAACATGTTCTTGTCCACTTCTAACACTCCTATAATAGATGAAACAATGCTTCAACCTAAACAAGAACCAACCAACACCCAAAAATTTCCCCACATTGACCAAATGACCATTAGATAATGATAACAACCCCTTCCTTTCCTTCTTGTATAAAACAAGTTTATAAAGCAAAGGAAAAAGTGGATGATCAACCTTCCATGGTTCCTTCTATTCCTCCACTTAGGGAAGACAAACAACCTATGGTTGATCAACCTGCCCCTTCACAAACACAACTTGACAATAAAGCCAAAAGAAACAAAGGAGCTAGGGAGCATAGGCGTAGACATCATGCCCTTGCTCACAAGTTACAAGTAGTAGAAAAAAAAGAAAATCAAAATCCACACTTGGCAGAAGAAATGCATGATGACCCTTCTCTCCAATCACAAAAAAACAATCCAATACAACAACCACAACTCATGATACACCCTTCTTTGGAAATTATCATCCGTCCTCCTGTCATGATTAATCTGGATGACGATAATGAGATCACTAAAATAGATGAAGAGGTGCATAATGATCTGAATACTTTATTTTCCTCTTCCATGAGCTTAAATGAAAAATATCCTACAAAGTGTGTAGAGCCTAGTGCTTCCCCTAGTTCAGCACTTGCACTTGTCCCTTTGGCTAATTGCCTGCCCTCGGCATATCATGAACATGACTGGGAGGTGGATGACTTGCTCAATGATTGACTTGAATTTGCCTTACTAGTCTTTTTCATTTTCTTTTTCTCTTGTGTGTTTGTATGTGCGTATCGTGTTCCCTCGTGATGTGATGTTTGGTGTTCTCCTTCTCTTTGTGACATTCTTCTATTTGTACCTTCATTCTTCTATATGTCGTACATCGCTTTCGCTTTTTTTTTACTTTTTTTATGTTCTCCTTTTGAGGATGGTGCAAGGCATTGAGACCAAAATGTCTCTTTCATGTTGACCCAAAAGGCCCTCTTTTCCTTTTATTTGCCTTTTCTTTTTTTCCTTTGCTTGTGTTTTCCTTTTGGGGATGACACAAGGCATTGAGACCACAAAATCTCTTTCATGTTGACCCAAAAGGCCCCATTTTCCTTTTCTTTTCCTTTTCTTTTTTTCCTTTGCTTGTGTTTTACTTTTGGGGATGACACAAGGCATTGAGACCGAAATGTATCTCTCATGTTGACCCAGAAGTCTATTTTTCCTAAGTTTCATTTTCTTTTTGGTTGTTTTTTCCTTTGGGGATAATGCAAAGTGTCGAGACATACTATGTCTCTTCCATGTTGACCCAAATGGATCTTTATTTTTTCTTTTTTTTCACTCTCTTTATGTCATTCTTCCAGTTCTATGTATTCAAGGAATGATGACAGTTCCGAGTTCTTTACAAAACATTGCAGCAAAGAACATACTAACCCCAACTTCATAGATCCCTTATGTGTTTGGTGTTTTCCTTTTGGGGGAAACCCCTTTCTTTTCATTTTCCTTTCCTTCACATGATGTAGCCTTACTTGAAAATGTATGACTTGGCATAGGCACTTTCCAAGTTTGCTCTCATTTCTTCTTTCTTTTTGCATTTTTCTTTTGCTACTTTAAAGTAATTACTCATAGTACAGTGTGTAGCAATTCCTTTAAAGTGGGGGCATACATTGGAATTATCATTTTTCATTTTTTCTTTTTCTTGGTTCTTAGTGTAGCCTTCTTATTTCATATGATGCATTTTGCCGCTTTGTGGATGACATTGGGTATAGTTTCCTTCATGAGGATGATCTATCTTAGCATATTACATTCCTCTTGGTGGCTTGATGTGACACACTACATCCCCTAAGTTGTGAATTTTATATTCTTTGATTGGTCCTCTCTTAGAGACATTAGACACAATGTTCCCTAAGTTAAAGACCTCACTTGAACTAAGCAAGACTCCTTTGAACAATGTTGCATTTTTCAGTTTTTATATGGCCACCTTGTATAACATAGCTTGCATGCCTGTAGTTCCATTGCGTTTGTTCTTGAGCTCCAAGCATATGAAGTTTTGCTTGTCTCATGAAGATCAAAATGTCATTCTATTTTGTGGCACCTTATTAAAGTTATAAGGAGTTATAACTTTGGTATGGTTAAGCAGGAAGCCCATTATGAGGCATGAATTTTCCCCATAGCCACCTATATGTGTGTGAGTGCATACCAGCCATGAGTGAATGTTTCTCACCTTTTGGGCCTTCTCACCCGGTAGATAGCCATGAGTTCCATCGCCTCAAAGTGAATACATACATTTTTTTTCAGAAAAACAACCTAGATCTGATCCAAAACAGGATCAACAAATGATTGAAGCTTGATCTGACTTTCTTTTCTTTCTCCTCTCTCTTTCATTCTTTTTCATCATTTTCATGTGTGTTCCTTTGTGCTTATGTTTTGTTTGCCATGGGATCTTGATCTTGGGGGCTTGATCACCCCTCTTGATTATTGTTGTCTCATATTACGAAGAATCCATGCATCTGGATCCCTCTTGATGGGAATTTTGGGCTAGTTTAGTGTTAGTTTGAAGCAAGTTCATCATCTCACTCAAGTGGGGACTTAGTGTGTCACCAAAAAATGTATAGTTAGACATTTTTACACTCACTTGAGTCTCTCTCATGGACTTTGTCTTGAATTTACCAAGATTTAATGTTGTAATGTGGTCAACACATTCACATTAGGTCTTGGACCCTTGTGAATCATTAAGAATTCTAGGATGTCTTGTAAAAGTGTTGTGAAGTTGGTGCAGGAGCACCTTTGATCAAAAATTGTCAATCAAGGATGATATTGTGTAGGCTTTAGGTTTTGGTGTGTTTTGTCTAAATAAGGTATTGGAGACCATTTTATATTGTATTTAGGAAATTTTGAGCCATTTTAGATGGTTACTAGGTGTTTAAAAGGTCTAGTTTGCAAAAAGTGTAAACTATTGAAAAGTTGCCATTTTGTGTAAAAGATGCAAACTTGAAGAAAGTTGTAAAGGTAGAATTTGAAGACCATCGGTCACCCAAGTTCAAATGGCCATTTTGGGAAGTTAAATTAGTTAGTTTAGGAGGGAAACATTATATATATGATGTAAAAGCATTGATTGAAGGTTGGTCTGAAGTTTGGAAAGAAGAAAATCAATAAAACGTACTGTTTTACCAGTTATTTTTGAGTTTTCTCTTAGTTACCAATAGTGTACGGACTGTGCATTGATTTTTTCTCTAAAAGCTTTTCAAATATTATTGTATACATGTGTTAGCCATCATAAAAAAGTGGATTAATTTGCAAGATATTATATGATTTGAAAGGATTATTAGAAGGTTTTTATTGTGATCCAGGTGGATCCAGAATACCTAAAAATTTCATAGTCTAAGAATTCATCCAAATCAGCATCATTGGATAGAGCACACTGACACGATCCTGACACAACTTGAATGAAAAAAAAAGGAGTATGTTTGCTCAAGTTACATGCAGTCAAATATTTGGTCAATAGGGAGTCAGAGGCCATCAGAAAGGTGAAAAGTTGATCATCTCAAAGTTGATTAGAATTGACATCAAATTGAAGGGCTTGATGAAACAAACCCAACGATGTTCATTTTTTTGAAATATGAGATCGTACGTATGAGATATCACCGGTCAAAGGTCGGTCAAAGGATGGTCAACTCAAGGGCCAAGGATGGAAAAAGGCTCAAAATTTGACATCATAAAAAGTGGTCAAAGTTTGTACCATCATGAAGATCTCATCAAGAGCTTTCCGATGACGTTCGTTTCGTTGAAAATGAAGCACGTTTGCGGAAGATATCATCAGTCAAAGTTTTAGTTGACTAGAGTTGACTAGGGGTACAGATGATGGCATCAACAACTAATAGAGTAGATGAGTTAGTGTATGGATGTTGATGTGCACCAATCAGGTGTTGACACATGGTAGTCATACAGTGACCTGGTAGCTGATGTGAACCGTACACTGGCATGAACGAGTTGCAAGATGACACGTGGCATCTATGGAGTGAGTTGGCATGGTGACTAGACAATGACTGGCCAGTTGACTAGGTTTCTTCGATGAATCAATACATGACACATGACACCGTGTCTGCACACCATGTGTCATCTCTTACTCCTCCATTGTTGGTGCCTATGAGTTTGTTTGATAAAAAAAAGGTTTGAGGGGCTTGACCTCACAACCTCCTCCCAACCATCTGGATGGTCTGCCGTTACACCCGTGCATAAAGTGATTTACTATGTTTGGTTTCCGATCGGTTTTGTTGTTTGTTATTTTTTAAATGGGTTTAAAAATAGCCAGCCGAGGAGTTAAACCCCCGACTGACGGGGTAATAAAATGAATATCGACCACTACACTGCTGATGCGTTTTAACATGTATGTGGCATGGATTTGTAACGACCCATGTTAGGCCTAAAAGCCTAACTAAATAGGCCTTAAATGGTTATTTGTTAAAAAAAATCAAATAAAAACAAACCTCCCAACTACTAAAGCTCGAGAATGATAAAATAAGGGCTCCCAAAATAAATCAAATGATTTTTAAGGGGGATTTGTTTTATTTTTCCATATAAGGGGAGATTTAATAATTTTTTTGGTTATAACCTAAAGTGGGTAAATTTCTTGTATAAAAGGGAGGGCTATGAGAGCTTTCTCATCATCTCATTCTTTCTCTCTTCCTCCTTGCTTGTAAGAATTTCTGTGGGATAATTTTGAGAGTTGAATTTGAGAGGACTATTGTTCTGAGTCTATAGTAGGTCCTTTCAGGCATAATCGGTGTTTTCACTCTTGGTAAATCATCCTTACCTTTGAGAGATTTTGTGAGGTGATTTGAGTGAGATACTTTTTTAGGACTTTGTGGATAGGCTACAACTCTTTGTAAAGTAGTGTTGCAAGAGGCTCCTTTGGAGATTGTACTGCTAATTCAGAACATTCTAATAGATTGGTCACTCAGTTGAGCTAGACTTAGAGACGTAGTCCACTCAGATGAACTTCGTAATCAAATTTGTGTCTTCTTCTCTCTCTTTGCTCAGTGTTATCATTCTATCTATATATTTTTCTTGTTACTCCATTGGTTAATGTATTTTCACCTTTGTGCATAATCACTTAGCAATGTTTGTCATACATCCCTTTTGCTATAGATCAAGTGGTATCAGAGCCCAGTTTGGCTAGTTTTGTAGAAGTGATTGTTAGTCAACTTGCTAGTTTAATCAGTTTGTTAGATTGACAATTTGTTGGTTTCCGGTGATAGTGTGCAAGTTAACAAGTGGACATTTGGAGTTTGGAAGAAGAGATGGTAGTGGAGAAAGGTGAATCTTCAAGGGTGGCATTGACCACATCCATGGTGGATGATTTTATGTTAATGAAAAGCATGGTTGAAGAACTCTACTGGGACCATCGAGAGAAGTGTGATAAGATGCAAGAGTTTGAGGAAGCGAATTGTCGCATTCAATCAGAGAATGTTGAACTCAAATGGTTGCTCAAAGAAGCTAACATGGAGAAGGAAAGATTGCAAGTGCTACTATAGGAGGTCCTTATAGAGTAGAACAAGAGAAGTCCTCTTGTATCAGAGAGTGCTCATGTATGTGCCTTTTGTCCTCATTTTGAGGATACTTCTTCCTCGTACTCCCCGCTCACCCTAAACAACAGTGCGTCATCTATGGAAAAGTCCACTACAAAGGGTCCAAAATTAGGATTTTCTTGTGGTCATGGGAAGTGGGCCAATTATGGCTCAAGTTACGAGGATGTTGGTCAGTGTGTGTTTTGTCAACAGGAGGAGTACCTAAAACTTTGCGACGTTTCTAGGAATGAAAGTGGTTACCTGGAAGAGTCTTCTGCAGATCATGCATTTGCAACATTCGAAATACATACCAAGGGGATCAGTATGAAGTTGCTTACAAAGATGGGATATGAAGGAAAATTCCTTGGAGTTCATGGCCAAGGCATAGCTAGTCCTATCAAGGCGATAGAACGAACCCGTTATGAAGGACTGGGTTATGACAGTGAAGATGGTGGAGAATGTTCAAAGATAATATTTGTGAAAGGTAAAGTTGATCAAGCTGAACATGCACCTGATGGAGAGTCTCTGTAGAAGAAAGTGAAGAGGCAGGACAAAGCTCGTAACTACTGCACCCACCGTAGGATAAGTGGGCATTGGATTGAGAAGTGTTGGAAGTTTCACCTTGAGTTATTGAGGAAGAGGTGCAGGTGGTAACTAAAGCCACAATCCCTAAGGCAGAGGTGTAGGAAATAGACGAGGCTACGATCCCTGAGGTAGTCCAAGAGGAAACTCAGCAAAAGACTGAGCAGCTAGACAAATAAAGTTCCTTCAAACAGCTCCGTAAGAGTTGGGAATGCTTTGCCTCTAACTAGTTGTGTCAGCTTTGTGTATGCTACCTTTTTTCTATATAGTGTGGTAATATGTATGTTGATACTAGACTAGTGTGGTTTTGGAGTATGAAACCCTAAATAAAAAAATTTGTAACAGTTTTTTTATGAAGTTGTATTTCTCTAGAGGTTGAGATTTTGTAAGGCTCTTGAAGCCACATCTCTTGTAATTGGAAAGGAGAATACTTTATAACTTCTTCTTGTAGGTTTTTTTTTTAAGGAATTGTACTTGTATATTTCAAGTGCTAAGCTTTCGTTGAAGAGAACTTTTAGAAAAAGAGTTGTCAAGAATGGTCAATAGTGACCTTGCATGTTCTCAGCTTGAAGACTCAGTCGAGGTTATTTTGAGGATAATTCTGAACTTAGTTGAAGTTCTTGAAGGATTTTATCGATGACCTTATTGCTTCAGACAAACGGGACCTGAGCTCTATGGTGGAGCCTTGAATCAACTATTCCAAAGTACAAAGGTGAAGGAATATTTTAGGCTGAGGCGTAGATACCATGCTCAAGCAGTTGGAGGAGTAACAGTAGTGTGCCAAAAAAGATGGTGAGAGATGTAGAATGTGAACTACCTATGAGAAGCACTAAGAGATAGGTTTACCATACTCATTTTTCTTCTTGCTTTGGGTATGCTAAGTTCCATTCTAAACTACATCGTGATGAGCTATGAATTCCTGCATTGCCGAAATGTAAGACCCCTATAAAGGGCAGATGTGGTGATAGGGAAGCTCTTGCTGACAATACATTGCCAAAGTGTAAGACCTCAACAGGCAGATGTGGTAGTATGTATGTCTTTGTGTTGAGACTGTGGTGAGTGGCAAGATGCAGAATGGGAGATGATTTGAAGGAACTGTAAACTTTTGGGGACCAAAATTTCTTCAGTGGGGAGGTTTGATCCAGGTGGATCTCTAGAACCTAAAAATTCAAGTGTTCTAGTTTCTCTTAGAAGTGATGCCATGATGGAGAGGTCAAAGAACTGAATCTGATGCAACTTGAACGGGTGAAAAAGGATTTTGTTTGCTCAAGTTACACATAGTCAAAGATTTGGTCAATAGGGAGTTAGAGGCCATTAGAAAGGAAAAAAGTTGATCATCTCAAAGTTGATTAGAATCAATGTCAAATAAAAGGGCTTGACAAAACAAACCCAAGGATGTTCATTTTATCAAAATCTAAGATCGTACGTACGAGATATCACCAGTCAAAGTTCGGTGAAAGGTCGGTCAACTCAGTGGCTTGGGATGGAAAAAGGGTCAAAATTTGACATCATCAAAAGTGGTCAAAGTTGGTACCATCATGAAGATCTCATTAAGAGCTTTCTTATGGCATTCATTTCATCGAAAACGGAGCACGTACGCGGAAGATATCATTAGTCAAAATTTTAGTTGACTAGAGTTGACTAGGGGTATAGATGATGATGTTAGTAGCTGATAGAGTAGATGAGTTAGTGCATGGATGTTGACGTGCACCAATCAGGTCTTGACACATGGTGGTTGTACAGTGACGTGGCAAGTGACATGTCTCAACTAACATGGCAGTTGATGTGGACCATACACTGGCGTGGATGAGTTGCAAGACAACGCGTGGCATCCATGGAGTGAGTTGGCATGGTGACTAGACGATGACTAGATGGTTGACTGGGTTTCTTTGGAAAATCACTACATGACATGTGGCATCGTGTCCACATGCCATGCATCATCTCTTCCTTCTCCATTATTGACGCATATGAGTTTTTTTGATAAAAAAGTGGTTGGAGGGGCTTGACCCCGCAACCTCCTCCCAAACATCTAGATGGTTTGTCGTTACACCTGTGCATAAAGCACTTCACTATGTTTGGTCCTTGATTGGTTTTTTTGTTTGTTAGTTTTTAAATGGGTTTAAAAATAGTCAGTTGGGGAGTTGAACCCCTGACCGACAGGGTAATAAAATGAATATCAACCACTACACTGCTGATGCGGTTTAACATGTATGTGGCATGGGTTTGTAATGACCCATGTTAGGCCCGAAAGCCTAAATAAATAAGCCTTAAATGGTTATTTGTTAAAAACAAATCAAATAAAAACAAACCTCCCAACTATTAAAGCCCGAGAATGATAAAATAAGGGCTTCCAAAACAAATCAAATGATTTTTAAGGGGGATTGGTTTTATTTTCCCATATAAGGGAAGATTTAATAATTTTTTTGGTTATAACTCAAAGTGGGTAAATTTCTTGTATAAAAGGGAGGGCTATGAGATCTTTCTCGTCATCTCATTATTTCTCTCTTCCTCCTTGCTTGTAAGCATTTATGTGGGAGAATTTTGAGAGTTGAATTTGAGAGGAATATTGTTTTGAGTATGTAGTAGGTCCTTTTAGGTAGAGTCAGTGTTTTCACTCTTGGTAAATCATCCTTAGCTTTGAGAGCTTTTGTGAGGTGATTTGAGTGAGATAGATAGGCTACAGTTCTTTTTAAAGTAGTGTTGCAAGAGGCTCCTTTGGAAATTGTTGTACTACTAATTTAGAGCATTCTAATAGATTGGTCACTCAGTTGAGCTAGACTCAGAGATGTAGTCCACTCGGACAAACTTTGTAATCAAATTTGTGTCTTCTTCTCTCTCTTTGCTCGGTGTTATCATTCTCTCTATATATTGTTCCTGTTACTCCATTGGTTAATGTCTTTTCACCTTTGTGCATAATCACTTAGCAATGTTTTTCATACATCCCTCCCACTACAGATTAGTGTTAGCCATCATAAAAAAGTGGATTGATAGGTTTATTGTGAAGTTTGTGGTTTTTAAAATCAAATTTCCATGTATTGTTGGGAATACATTGTTTTTAAGGTTCTTGGTGTTATAAACATGGAAAACACCCTATTTCACCTACAATGGGTGGAAAAATTTAGGAATAGGTGATTTCATGTTTTGTGAGTGTAAGGGAGGCCAAGTAGTGCGTTGGGCATGATGCCCTAGAGTGGAAAATTGAGTTTTTCATGAGAATTTGAAATGTTTTGAGTTGGGAAAGTGTGTAAAAGGTTGGGGCAGCATTATTTCATGATTGATTGAGTATGAGCAGAGGTTTCTAGAGCTCTTAGAGGTGGTGGAAAGTTTTGAAAAAGTCTGGAATTGTGGTTTCCATTAAAACCCTAGATTTTTTGCTATAAAAGAGGGTTTTGGGTTTTGGCACTTGGGTGAATGAGTTTCTGATAATTAATTGTGAATTCCTAGGTTTTTACACATGTAGATTTCTTCCCATATGGTTTTAGAGGTTTAGGATAAGTTTGGTGACAAGTTTCTTTGTTAAAGTGACCTAATTTGAGGTCTAGAAAGTGTGGAAATCAGGTTTTGAAGAAATTGTTCAAAATAAATCTATTGTGTTTTGTTCATATGTTGTTGAGTTCCATGTTGGTTCTTTGAAAAGGTTTAGGTCTTTGTCTGAGAAGACATTCTCTAAAAGATATACCCAATTGAGTTAGATTGCAAGACTACAAGGAATTGATTGGATTTGATGTAATAGTGAGAATTTGAGAACTTGGTGACTTGACAAGTTGTTGTTTTGGTTGGAATTATGTTGTATGGTTGCAAGACCTCCCCTAGTTTCTATCAAGTGGTATCTAAGTGAAGGTACCAGATCTCTGTGGAAAGAGATTGTAGTTTGTGAAAGAAAGATTGGAAGGTGAAGAGGAAAAATTGAGAAGATTCCTCCAGATGGAAAGAATGTGACAAAGGAGATGAATGACTTGAAGAGTCAATATATTAGAGAGATCATAGAATTGAAAGAGAGATTGGAAGCCTTAAAAATAAACAAGAGAAGATAAGAAGTTGAAAGCAGTGATTCAGATGATGAAGATGAAGAAGAGTTTGAAGATGTTGAGGAAGAACTTGATCCAGAAGATCAGAGAATGGCCAAATTGTTGAAGGACGTCAAAGGTGACAATTATAAGGTGAAAATTGATGTTCAAAATTTTGGAGGAAAATTGAACAAAGAAGAGTTGTTAGATTGGATAACATATCTCGACAACTATTTTGAGTATGAGGACATCCCTAAAGAATAGAGAGTCAAGATTGTAAAGACAAAGTTAAAAGATCATGCACTTTTGTGGAGGAATTATTTGTAGTCAGAGAGAAGGAAGCAAGGTAAATCCAAAATTGTATCATGGGACAAGATGGTGGCTAAACTGAAAGGTAAATTTCCTCCTTCTGATTATTCTATTCAAATGTTTAAGAGGTTGCAAAGTTTAAGGAAAAAGGAAATGGATGTAAAAGCATACACTGAAGAGTTTTACAAATTAAGTATGAGTTATAACCATAATAAGAATGAGGATGATAAAATTGCTAGGTACTTGGGTGGTTTGATAATGAACATACAAGATCAATTGGATTTAACAAATCCTGGGAGTATTGAATAATGTTATCAAATGACACTGAAGGCTGAAGAAAAAGTAAAAAGAAGACAAGAGAAGACTATTAGAGGATGATGCAACACAAGAGGAAGAGGATCTTTCTCTACTCCAAGAAAAACAAGTGAGAATAAAGAAGATCCAAGTAAAAGAGATGAGCAAGTTGCAGATCTTAGAGGTGATTATAGAGTCATAAGGGGAAGATTTGGTGGTGGAAGGAATCCTAAAATTTTTGTAGGTAGATGTTTCAATTGCCAAGAGTTTGGTCATCCTTCTTGGTAATGCCTTGAAAAATTTGGTTCAACATCAATTGGAGGAGAAAGAAAGAATGAAAGAAGGCCACAAATTTTTCAAGAGGATGAGTCTGAAAGTTCAAACTCCAATAGTATTCATGTTGCTCTTGAATTAGGTGAAAGTTTTATGATGAAGAGACAACTCTTGAAGAAATCTAACGAGAAAGAGCTAATTCAAAGGAGAGCATTGTTTAGGATAGCTTGCAGATGTAAAAACAAGGTATGTAAGGTAATATTTGATTATGGATGTACTGATAACATGGTATCTTGTGAAATGGTGGATGAATTACATTTGGAAAGAGTACCTAGAGAAGATCCATACAAAGTGTCATGGGTTAGTGATCATCAATCCATTGTGGTGAGTGAACAAGCTTTAGTTGAATTTCAAATTGGTAGATACAAGGATAAATTTGTTTGTGACATATTTCCTATGAGTTGTTTCCATGTGTTGCTAGAAAGGCCTTGGCAGTTTGACAGGCCAGCAATGTATAATGGTAGACAAAACACTTATTCAACTAAAAAAGATGGGAAGACATACATACTAACTCCATTGGTTAAGGAGACAAAAGAACAAGGTGAAATCATCATGCTAGGGAGAAAAGATTTTGTAAATATTGATGAAGGTAAGAGTATGAGTTTGGAAACCAATGCAAGGCATGACAAATTTGGGATAGTATATAGGAAGAGTGAAGATGATATGTATTCAGTTGTTGTGAAGAAGAATGCTTTCATGTGGAAAAGAAAAGAAGAGGGAATGGTGTCTCAGGTTGGTATAGTAAAGAGTAAGTGTGCAGTGCTTGAGAAAAAGAAAGAGTGTAATGAAATCATTGTGGGGAAAATTATTTTCCCTATGATGGAAAAGAAAGTTGGTGGACAGTTGAATACTATAAGGACAAAGATTCATAAAGTTGAGAGGATAGTGGAAAAGTTGTTTGTAGGACTAACATAGATGCCAAAGTGTGATGCTACATAGTTTTGTAAGGTTGACAAAGGAAAAAATGAAGAGAGGAAGGGTATTGAGCATAGAACTAAGCAAGAAACAAAGGAAGAAGAGAGGATAGTTAATGAGGGTATGTGTATGGTTGTAAAAGCAATAGTGTTTGATGATGGAAGAGTGTAAAAACACCCCATAGGATAGAGTATATAGTTGAAGCCAGATTCAAGTGAAGATAAGGACATGAATGACATGGAAAGTGAAGAACAAAGACACGATGAATATGATAAAGGAGTTCAAGAGGATTAGAGATTTGAAGTGCTTTCCAAGAGACTTGGAAAAATTACAAGTCGGGGTGTATGGTGCAGTAGCACCTTTGATAAAAAATTGTCAATCAAGGATGATATTGTGTTAGGTTTTGGCATGTTTTGTCTAAATAAGGTATTGGAGACCATTTTATATTATATTTAGGAAATTTTGAGTCATTTTATATGGTTACTAGGTGTTTAAAAGGTCTAGTTTGCAAAAAGTGCAAAATGTTGAAAAGTTGCCATTTTGTGTAAAAGATGCAAACTTGAAAAAAGTTGTAAAGGAAAAATTTGAAGACCAACGGTCACCCTAGTTCAAATGGCCATTTGGGGAAGTTAAAGTAGTTATTTTAGGAGGGAAACAATATATATATATATATATATATATATCAATTAAAGATTGGTTTGATGTTTTGAAAGAAGAAAATCAATAAAACTTGTTGTTTTACCAGTTATTTCTGAGTTTTCTCTTAGTTACCAGTAGTATACAGACCGTCCATTGATTTTTTCTCTAAAATATTTTCAAATCTTGTTGTATACATGTGTTAGCCATCATAAAAAAGTGTATTGATAGGTTTCTTGTGAAGTTTGTGGTTTTTAAAATCAAATTTTGGTGCTTTGTTGGGAATACCCTATTTTTAAGGGCCTTGGTGTTATAAACATGGAAAACACCCCATTCCACCTACTGTGAAAATTGTACCTTAGTGGAATGGGTGGAAACATTTAGGAATAAGTGATTTCATGTTTTGTGAGTGTAGGGTAGGCCAAGTAGTGTGTTGGGCACGATGCCCTAGAGTGGAAAATTGAGTTTTCCATGAGAATTTGAAAGGTGTTGAGCTGGGAAAGTGTGTAAAAGGTTGGGGCAGCATTAATTCATGATTGATTAAGTATGAGAAGAGGTTTTTAGACCTGTTGGAGGTGGTGGAAAGTTTTGATAAAGTCTAGAAATGTGGTTTCTATTAAAACCCTAGGTTTTTGGCTATAAAAGAGGGTTTTGGGTTTTGGCGTGCTTGGGTGAATGAGTTTCTGACAAGTAATTGTGAATTCCTAGGTTTTGACACCTACAAATTTCTTCCCACATGGTTTCAAAGGTTTAGGAGAATTTTGGTGATAAGTTTCTTTGTTAAAGTGACCTAATTTGAGGTCTAGAAAGCATGAAAATTAGGTTTTGAAGAAATTGTTCAAAAGAAGTCTATTGTGGTTTGTTGATATGTTGTTGAGTACCCTATTGGGTCTTTGAAAAGTTTTAGGTATTGGTATGAGAATACCTTCTCTACAAGATATGCCTGATTGAGTTAGATTGCAAGAATATAAGGAATTGAGTGGATTTGATGTGATAGTGAGAATTTGAGAACTTGGTGACTTGACAAGTTGTTTTGGTTGGAATTGTGTTGTACGACTGTAGGACTTACCCTAGTTGCTTTTAGAATTTTTGTAACCCACTTTCACACTTTTCTAGGACGGTTTCATTATAATTCACTTAATAAACTTCTTTTTATCACTTACCAGGTCTTATTTCAAAGTTTTGTAAAGAGTTCACTAATACATTTGACTGCAAATTACGACGAAACTGTTTGACAAAATATGTAAAATTCGATGTTTGTTGAGTGCTTGTAAAATTTGATGTGTAATTTCCAATTTTTTGAAAGTTTATCCCCGACGTTCGTTGAAATGTCGGCTATTATTTTCATCAAATTTTTGACAAACATGGAAAATTAAAAAAAATCAAATTGTGGCCGACATAAAGAAAAGTGAGTTCGTGCTTGATTTATTGCGACAGTGTTTTGCTCTACTTGAGACAGTTTGTGGAGAACTAAAGACGATTTTCTCGAGAAAATCAGAAAAAATTCAAGAAGATATCACCAGGTTGAGGGTAGTCATTGTATTTTTGTAGAATTCAGTTGTGAAGTCAGATTTGTAGTTCCAGGTTTGAAAATCATATTTTAAAGCAACATCTCATCAAATTTCATTTTTAGAGGTTAAGGGTTTTGAGAATTTCATGTCCAGATTTTGTTGTGTGGAATCACCATAAGATCACAATGGAGGAACAAATTCTTGTGACTGTAATTATGTGATCCATAACTCTATTGGTCATGTGGCACAGTTGTGCTATAACAAATACATGATGCATTCATGTGTGACCCAAGTTTAATGTGGCTATGTTGTGATAGAAATGGAGGCACTCATATAATGTAGTTAATTTAGGTTGTATAATGTAGGTGTCAATCATCATTGGGTGCATTCAGGTTGTCTCAAGTTTAACAGGTTAGGATGTAATTATAGCATGATCGAAGAGTGATTACCTCTTGCTGCAATAAGAGCCTATAACTCTGGTTGATATGCAAAGTGGTTGTGTTATATCAATTATGTAGTGCATTCAAGCACAACCCATGTTTAATGGGCTATTCTAGAGAGTGATCAAGATTTTCTAAACCTTATGAATGTTACTTGAAATATATTTGCATAATCTCAAATTCCTTCAGAGGCTTTTAAAGTATCAATGTATCCTATATAGGGTTTAGAATGATTTCTTTTAATTAAAAAAATAAATAAATGATGTATTTCCATGTAATTAGATAATGTGGAGATCTCCTAAATCTGCCCCAGCACACTATCCTCTTTGGCACTGTATTCATTACTCCAGCTACTAGGTTTTTGCATGTGACATCTTTAATATCTTCATGACCGTGGCTTTTAAATAGATCTCAGTCTTTGATTTAATCCTTTTCATGGTAACCCTTGAGTTCCATAATCCACCTTCAATCTCTTCTAAGAATGGTGTCTTAAGCTAGACTGCATAGTATGCATATAAAGCAAGTCCTTCATACATGCCATTGTTCCAAACCACCACTCACTGCCTTGCTTAAAATGCTTCCTCCATAAGCACAATAGCATGTTTTAAAATCATGGTTTCCAGTGATTGACCATTAAGGTCACTAATTTCATCAAGATACAATGATTTTTTTGTCTTCAAACTTAAGGCATTATGCAAGATAACATTGT